>JAMLFT010000163.1:0-53117 GCA_026544285.1 Pachyrhizus erosus
AATTTTAACCTTTAAATTTTTTTTATTTATTTTAGTCCTTATTTTTAATAAACATCATTAAATAACTGCATAACAGTAATTCAGTAATATTGACAAATTATTAATTTGATATATTTTATGTTTTTAAATATTTTATTAATTAACTTAAAGTTATTAATTATTTTTAATAAATAAAAATATAAAAAAAATTATTAAAAAAACTACATATTACAGTCTTATAAATTGTTTAAAGATGCGTAACTTATTTGACTATCAAAATTGATACGTAATTAATGAACAATTATTATTTGAAAACAAAGATTAAAATAAAATAAAATTTAAAAGATTAAAAGAAACTTTAAATAATTAAAATAAAAGTATCTTATTTTATAAGAATAAAAAATTATTTAAAATATATATATAGCAAAGAATTTACCAATAAATAGTTTTTTTATAGCAAAAGATTTATATCATATAATTACGAACTTGGTCAGTCTACTCCGAAAAATAATCCCATGCACGATAAATAACTTGTGCACTCCTCACTTTTTTTCTCTTTCCACGACAATTCATTCCTGCTTTACCAGATACACCACATAATCATAGCAACATCAGCTCTTACTTGATCAGTTAAGTCACAGAAAATAATCATGAAAAAGTGTGCAAGATCAGTACTATGGTTCATCAAAGGATCTATTACACTCCACAAACCTACTTCCCTCCATACGTTGTGTACATGTTTGCACCCTATAAGCACATGCTAACTATTCTCAACATTGGCCTCATAAAACTGGCCGAGACCATGATAGTCAATCCTTCTAGTTCGTAGATGAGACCTAGCTGGCAGGCAATCCCTACAAGTATCCATAAGAACATTTTCACTTTCTGAGGGATATAAAGATTCCAAATACTCATCCACTCAACGAAATCTGTCAAAGAAATCTTTAGCACCTCAATAGCCTCCCAAGAGTTGAACACAGATTCAATGATATTGCAAGTCCAACTACCCTTCTTTTGATCGATAAAATCCTTGACATAAAAACCTGTTGTTTCCACTAAAGGTGATGATTGGAAAATAAAAGCTTTCCTCATGACATAACCAAGGATCATCCCATACACGTATGTTAGCTTTATTCTCAATTCTCCACCTAAGCCCTTCCTTGATCACTACCCGAGAAAACCATACACTTACTTCTTCACGAGTAATTTGGGTTATGCCCCAAAGACGCATCTAGGAACTCTCCTTTAGGATAATATCTAGCTTTGAAGATTCTAGCAACCAAAGATGGCTTAGAAGTTTCCAACCTTATTTTCCCAACAAAGCCAAGTTAACATTAATTTCTGTCAACATATCCAATTTACACCTCGTCCACTGTCCCACTTAGAACCCTACCAAAACGAATTAAGCATGTGTTGGATTTCATCCAACAGAGATTCTGGCACGAGATAAACACTATTGAAAATATATGCTTAAATATTTGTAATTTGAATTATAATAATTGTTAGTATATGACTAATACAATACTACACAATCTTTTTCATCATATCTTTATTGCAAAAAAAATTATTCACCTATCAATTAAATATTGATGGAGACTTAATGCAAAATGCTACAAATAAATCAATTAGGACCTAGAAAAAATATGTAAGTCTGATAAAATACATATACAGGTCAAGGTTGTTAAGGATTAACAAGAAAATGAAGAAAAACAATTGTTTGTAATATTATATTTTACAACTAACAGCTTAAGAAAAAACATGACTCATTGATAACATTGTACAAATCATATGAAATATGATCAAGAATTTTTTAAGAAAATTACAATTTTTAAAGTTAAAATGAAAAATGAAACACACATTGCAATAAAAAATAAAGAAACAATTGCAATTAAAAGTCACTATTCTGGTTGTTCTGTTGGTGATACAATCCCTTATATAATTTGCAATGAGCAGGTTTGTCACTTAGTCACCCTCCTAATCAAAAGGCCAAATAGTGTAACTTGGGAAAATGTTTTTTGCATTGAGTATTTGACGTAGGTTAAATGTTGTCTCACTTTGTATTTTTAATACTATGTTCTGCTTTGATTAGGGTTGTAGTTCAGGCAGTGCAGCTGGCATCGCTCAACGTGCCAGACATCCTGATGAACTTAAACCAGAACAAGGGACATGGCTGATTGATGTTGATTACTATTTATCACAACAGGTGTCTTATTAGTAGCTAATTTTATAAATAACAGTGGTTACAAGGTACTGTACCCTGGTTGAGTATTTTCTTTTTCCTCTTGTAGATCCACCCTGTGGTATCACGGCTTTGTGCATCGATTCATGGCACAAGCCCAGAAAGACTGGCTGATTGTTTAGGGCTCGACTCGTCAAAGGTAAAACATTTCCTAGTTTGTCTCAGCATTCAGAGGCAGGCATTTACTTTTATTTTTTGTGTCAATTCTTCTGAATTGGTAAACTATATTGTTTCAGTTTCATCATAAATCGAGTGAAACTTTAAATAATGTTTCTACAAGTTCATTCTTATCTGTCGCTGATGAGAAGAGGTAAGTACATCTTGGTTTTAAAATCTAATGTCCCATTAATTCTCACATGCACATACTTACTACCAATGCTAATGTGGAGATGGTTAGAACTTTTTTGTTCTAAAATTCGGTATTCTTTTAATAGATTCGAACGACTTACAGAATTTTGCTTTACAGTTCTTTAGCTTCTTTATGTGTTTATGCTTCGTTAGATCTTTCTGAAGTGTTATGATTCATGAATTTTAGTAACGGTTTCCCTATCCATAAATATCAATTAATGGATTGGATGTGATAAAATAATTGCAGGTTTCAGGGATGTGAGCCGTTGGTCTTGTCATTCCCCAGCTGCTCTGGTACAATTGACTGCCCACCCATTCTTAAATCTATTTGCTTGTTGGCAAGTGAAAGGCCCACCAGCGTAGCCATGGAGGAATCTGAATACAGCTTCTGGCGTAAGCTGTGCTGTCCTAAATGCCCAGAAGTTAAAATTTCTCCTGCAATGCTAGCTAATCAGGTTTGAGACTAATTTAATAAGATATAAGGTCTCTAAAAATTGTGTTGTTCAACTGCGTTTCATCTAGGAAGTTTTACACAAGTTTCAGATCCTGGGATTAACTTCAAAATAGAATATCTGTAGTAACACTTGGTAACATGTTTATTGATTTGATTTAGCATAGGATATTATTCCTCAGAATGTACTTACAGTGTTCTTCATCATACTTCGTGTCAGGTCAAAATGCAAGCAGAGAGGTTTGTTTTAATGTACTATAAAGGTTTGCTAATGGTAAGTCACCCCACCTCTAAATGTATCACGAATGTTAATAGCCTGTGAAAATTAGGGCTCAATATCCTTGGCTGATTTTGCATCCAGTGTGATGATGAAACGTGTAAGCATACAACACGAAGTATCAGCCTTAGGTGGGTGAGACTGGATGATCTGGTCATTACAGTTTAATTTGCAGATTTGATGGTTGGTTTAGTCTATCAAGTATTATCAGTCACTGGTGTTACAAGCAAGTCTGATTGAGCAAATCACGCTGGCAGTACAGGGTTCTGATTAAATCTCCACGCATCACCCCTACAATTGATTTAAGCAGCCATAGAATAATTTCAAATGTTCTGTAATATGTTTGTTTGTTATTTACAAAAGTTCATCAATTGATTGGAGAAGGGATGACCAACTGAAGGTATTTTAGATTATATTAAATTTAATTTTAAAAGAATTGATTTTTTTTAGTGAAGGCTCAATAGTTGTTTTATGATTAATTATTTGCACTTGTGATTTGTATTTTGCCTAACCAGCCATTAATCTGTGCTACTGCAAGTTTATCTTAATTTTTTTAAGGAAAGTTTTGATTTAGTCATGTTCAAAGGATTGCTATGTCTATTGGGTTTGTATTTTGTGTAGAATCAGGCGTTTGGGCTTGGGCTTGTAGGTTGTCTGCTTAACCTGCAGGGCTTCAATATTTTGAATCCATTGTGGGTTTTTAAGTCTGGTCTGTGTATAATGAGGGTTAAATAGACTTGAACGTGAGAAGTTCGTGGACTTTTTATGTTTTAACTAAAAAAATGTTTTCTTTTATTGTTTAGTAAAAATGAAATAAAAATAGAAACTAGTCTAGTACTAATAAAAATAAATGAAACAATTGTCACCATTTTACTTTAAATAAGATATATTTTAAAATAGTCAACACCAAACCAAAACTCATAAAAAATAATTCTTAGACATCAAGTGATTGGTTACACTATAAAATGATAACAAATGTATTTTTAAAAGGGTTTTTAATTTGATTTTTTTATTTTTTAATTAATTTTTTTAGAAAATCCTTTTTAAAAGGTGTAAAAATGGGTTAAATTTTACATTTATAAATATTTATTTTCTTTTATTTAATTATTTTTACATACATTAGTCAACTTGTTTAACCTATACGATAAATAGTATTGTTGTAGGTTTATTAAAATAAAACTCATTTAAATTGTAGACTTCACCTGTTATGTTTTGTAAGTGTGAATTTAAACATATAGATTTATCCACATATTTAATTCTATTTTTGAGTAAGAGTTTGTTAATCTATTCATGAGGATAAAGATAAGAGATAAGATAAGAAAGAGAACACATGATTTGAAAGGAAAAGAGAGAAGATGAAAGTAAAAATAATAGGTTAATGTTGTTCTATTTTACTTGATCTATAATTTTGGTCATTAAAAAAATAGAAACATTTGAATCTATTTTTTAAAATTAAAAAATATTTGTCTAAGTTTTAACAATTTAGAACCTGTATTATAAGTAGCTATGAAACTAGTATAATATTTTCAACAATTTTTGAAGGCTCCTGCAACTTGATTGAGTGTTGCAAAAGGAACAAGAAGAAAGGAAAACCATAAGAGCCTTAATGTTAAAAAAATGAATTTTATTTGTATTTTATAAATATACATTCAATGTTAGTTTTTGTTTACTTCGAAATGTCATGCCCATCTTGAACAAAAAGCACACTGATTTCTTGAGCAAATTGCAGTATATGACATTCAAAAGTGCATTCAAATACATCATCAAATAAAAACAGAAACAGAGGATACACCTTGTATGTAATTTACTGTTCATAATATCAGTCCACTTTAGGTCATTCAATTGTATTAAAAGATTAAAAAACAAAACAATATCTTTAACCGAAAAAGAAGACAACACATGAACATGAAAGCAAAAGATAAAAATAAATTTCCAAATAAGAAATCCCTCATGACAAAGAAGAAATTAATTATCATACTTACAAAACACGGTTGAAAGGAGAAGATTTTCTTGTAAAGAGTGATCAAACGTAGGGTTCTTGAATCTTCTCACACGATGGCTTCATGAAAGTGATAAAACACAAATGAAAGGAGAATATTTGTCTAAAATCCTTGTACGAGAGCGATTAGCAAAAACGATGTTGTGAAATGTGAATCCAATTGGCTATTCTTAAAATCGTGATCAAACGTGCGTTCAGCAACTGCCTGTTGTAAATTTGGAAAAAATGGAAATAGTGTTGCAATGGGAACGTCTTCTAACACCTTGAATATATATATATATATTCAACGGTCAAAGAAAGGCAAGCATTATTTGAAAATATACTGACTAGAAATCTAATGTGTATTGAGGTTTCTCATACCAAATTACATCTCTACTACGATACTGCAATATTTTTGAAGCAAAAGTGTGCGGTCCAACCAAAAATGAAATAAAAGCACCACCATCTGGTACAAAACATTTTCTATGTACACAGAAAAATTGTAGAAAAACTAGATCAGTATATACAATTACCAACCTTGTACCAACAAGCTCACGCATGCCCTCTGGAAGACTGAAATTCTGTCTGCACACATAGTTTTGCATGTGTTGAGATTTCAGTGTTTCAGTTATTCTGGAATCATCTCATGACAACAAACATATAATGTACCAATGGTAGAAAATTATACACTCACCTTTCTTCTCGCTTCTCAAGTGTTGTGATTTTCTCTTTTAATTGCACCATCCTATGCAATATGTAGCTATCTACTAGCTTTCCGGCATTTCCTAAACAGTTAGACGTGATCAGGAAAATCCATACATCTGATAAGATTATTGTCTAATGGTTAATAAGATGGTACTGGAAACTATAGACCACCCTTAAGACCCTGAATACATGCCTTTCATCTTTGGAAAAATTCTCATTACCATTGATGTGTCTTGAAAGGACAAAAGTCAGACTAATATCATAAAAGGAATGCATGTTTCATTTGTATATTTAGTTTTTCTTCTACTTTTTATTTTAGCAATTGGCATACCTTCTGTATATTTAGATTAGTTTCCTTGGAAGTTTTTTAAAAGCTTTGATTCAAATCAAACAATCTAAACTTCTTCCACATATACTAGACAAACAATTCACTCAGTCTCATTTTTCAGCTCTATACTTTCTCAGAGAAATTTGTTCGTCAACCCCCAGCCAAACCCTGGTAGAACACTAACTTATAGTCAACAACCAATCAAATTCACTGTGTACTAAGCTAAACTTATAGTTAGATCATGTTTGGATGAATTTATTTTTCAAAATTATGATCCAATTGATAGAAGAAAAGTTGTGGGTGTAACTATTCAAATGCGCTTAGGAATTGATATTTTATCCAAGATTATAATCTTAACTAAGAAACAAGATTATTTAGATAAACAAAGTTTTGGAGATTATGATTAAAAGCTAACAGATTGTTTTTAAGCTAACTTTTATAGTTTTATTTTCTCATTTTAAATCCAACAATCGATTAGTTTAAATGCATTTTTCAGATAACTTCACCAAACATAAAAATTCATTTCACACAAATAATTATAAGAATAATCAAATATATTTCTAATTGATAACAAACTCTTCTGCAGGAAATCAGAAATTTGATAACTGACTTCTCAGACAAGTAAAATGTGAATAATAAGCAGTATCATTGGAGAAACAAAAACAAAAGTCTACATTGTGAATTATTTTAGTTTCATCTACAATTATCCTATATACCACCAGTACAAGCAGAATATTAATATGTACTAAAAAATTCTGGGACAACAAATGAAAAATCTAGACAGTAGATTCTCTTCCATTCAGTATTTATCATAAGTCTCATGCAATTTTCCTCTGCCGACCCCTCTTGTATGATGCATGTTTCAACTCATAGTCAGACTCATCAACTTGCACACAAAAGAGAGGAGTATGAAAGAGTTTAGCATGCTTGCTAGAAGGATTCTCAAATCATATGGATGAGGAGGAAACACTGCAGTAGAACCTTATCAAGCGTTTCTTTCTTTCTTGCTCCAGTGTAAATGTAGCAGAAGTGTTTTGTCTTATGAGGGATTTTGCATTGCAGATGTATAAAAGATATTTTGCATCTTGGAGAAATCCCTGAGGTTCGTTAATCTGCTTTGTCCTTCATACATTTCCTCTGTTTTTGCACCAATGCAACTATATATTGTCATAGACTGGAGAACTTTTGCATGCTCTAAGATATATTTGGCAAAATATAAACTCTCCATTTGAACCGCAGTACTTTTCTAGATAGCATGTTTTGAGGTGTGAGAAAATCCATGTAGGCACATAAGTTGGATTCACCCAATCTCCCGGACTTTCATCCTCCAGTATCATACCGAACCAGTGCTGTTAACAAGCAGAAAACAAAATAAATACAAGTATTCAAAAAAAAAAAGGTGAAATCCTCAAAGGCTTGAGAACCTGTTCAATGGTTAAACTAAGGAGTCCGAACCAGTGCTGTTAACAAGCAGAAAATAAAATAAATATAAGTATTAGAAAAAAAAAAAAGATAAAAAAAAAATGAAATCCTCAAAGGCTTGAGAACCTGTTCAATGGTTAAACTAACGAGCTTGGGACAGTGACTAAGCAGTTCCAACAGCAGAAGCCAGTTCTTGGTATATTTCTTATGCCTAAGTTGAATATGAGTTAAATTCTCAAAGTTTTTAGGATCAAATAGACTTGTGATTTTTTATGTGTATTTAGGAAGATTTAACAAACTCGATTTATACTGGTTTATAGCATAATTTTAAAATTATGTTTAATAATAGTCTACTAATAATGAAGGCTAAAATCTAAATTTTAAATATCAAAGATTAAAAATTTTAAAAAAATTTATTAAGAATCAAAATTAAAATTTTATCAAAGGACAAAAAACATATTTAAGCATTGTATCCATAAAAACTTGTAAATCACATTTGGTTTATGAAAGGAAATGAATTTAGAATGATATTTTGATAGTCATTAAGGATGCATGTCTTTGAATGACTTTATACATTTGGTTCAATCATAAAACATAAGATGGGTCACATCCATTTATATTAGTTTAATAGCATTTTCAAGTCAATTTTTAAAACTATGTTTAATAGTATTCTATTAATAACAAAGATTAAAATCTAAATTTTAAATTTATCAAGAACCAAAAACTTCAAAAAAATTATCAAGAATTAAAAATAAAATTTGATCTTTTATCAAGACTAAAAATATATTTAAGTTTTGTATCTATAAAATCTTTTAAATCACATTTGATATATAAAAAGAAATGAGTTTACCATGATATTCTAATAATCAATAAGGATGCATGTCTTTGAATATGATATTTTAAGAAGGGAAAGTAAAATTGAGAAGAATTTAAAATTAGACTAAATTTTGTTATTTTGTATTTTTTATTAAATGAAATTTAAAAATCAATCATTTTAATAAGAAAATTTAATTAATTAAAAATTCAAGAATTTTAAATTTAATCTAAAAATAAAGGAAAAAAATTTCTATCCCTTTAATTCTTCCTTCAATACATATTTCTTTTCCATCAATCTCTCTCTTTTATCTCTCTTCTATCTCTCTTTTTTTTCTCTATCCAAATACAAAATTTAAGAAATGAAAGAAATTTGTTTATTTTATTAAAATAATAAATATTATAAATGAAAAAACTAAATTACTTTATCCAAGCATAATTTTAAAATGAATGAATTTAATTATTTATTCAAACAAAAGAATTTAAAAATTAAAAAATTTCAATTAAAATAATTAAAATTCTTGAAGTTTAAATTGTTTAAAATTTTCAAACAAATACATACTATAACTAGACCTAAAAATGAATCAAGCTTAACCCAACTTAATTAGATCAAAATTGACTCAATTCAATATTTTACTCAAATTTGATATGAACATTTATGCTCATATTTGAACTTAACTTAATTAAAAATTATAATTACTTTACATTTATTTATTTATTTTAAACAAAAATAAAAATAATATTGAATTCATTAAAAAACCAATTGAGTTTAATAATTAAAATATATCATTTAATAATATAAAAATAACATAAAATTAACTTAAAAAATCAATTATTTGGTTCATGACCCATGTGACCATGTTCAAATTAATTATCAAATCAAATTTTAAATTATATTCAAAATAATTATTCAACCAAATTTTGATTTATATTTAAATTAATTTAATTCATTATCGAACCTACTAATGACATGTGTTAGGAATTATCAATGGAGTTTACCATGAATGATCAATAATAATCCAAAGAAAACAGGCTAAAAAAAATAAGATTTATATCCTCCAAAGTGAATATTGTACCTCCAGTTTAGAGAATTCAAAATTCCAAATACAGCAAAGGAAGAAGCAAACAGAACTTTTGAATCAAGAGAGCATCTTTTACTCATTCTGCCATCTGTATAAATAATTTTGACTAACTAATTCGAGCCGCATAATTTACATATTTCCAAAATTGGTAATTCTACCCTCAAAATGGAAAATTGACTTGGAATGACCTTATAACTATTACAGAGTTCTTATAGGGGGATATTGCAGTGTCAATACAAAATAACTACTTTGCGGTCTCGCTGGATGGTTCCTCCGCACTGCTGCTGTGAACCAACTGATCAAAACATAGATTCAATAATATGCAGATAGTTAGCTATGTATTTAAAAGAGAAAGATGGGGAAGAGATTCAAGGAGACAACACTGATAAAACGTGTTTACCAAGGATCCCAATTGCTCATATGCTTCCATCACCTTTGGATCTTCCTCATCTTCGTAACCGATTTGTACTATTCTAGGTCCATTTACAGACCAAAAGGCTCTTCGACCTGCCTCCTGCAAAACAAAGAAAGCTCATACCATAAATTTGATGCACCAAGAAGCAATATATCTCGGCATTAAAATACATGAAAACTGGACCATTTGAAAATAAAGTCAAAGCCATACATTACTTGACAGGGTAAATAGCCTTGTGAAAAAAATGGATTAATAAAATTCATCAATAAATTATTGCTCTATAACATTGACATAATTTACAGAAGGCTTCTCAATCAGGTTGTATTAATCATTGATGAAACGAGAATCGATAGAAGTTCTAAAAGAAGTTTATTATACTGTTAAGGATAAAAGTAATCATCTCCAACAACAACCCCAACCCCAAGGCATGATAAGGGAAGAAAGAGAAGTTCTTATAGCAGATTTATATATGCTATGAAGAATTTGACACAATTCTGGGCGTATAATAGATGCCTAAAACAAGTAATAAACCAAAAGACAAAAAATGTAACTTTTCTGCTAATATTGTTAGAGACACTGCGTTACACTGTTTGATGCTGATAATGTACTTGCTAGATTTCAAAAACATTTCTATCCAAATCTAGTCTGATCTAATAAGTAACAGAAAGAGAAAGACAAAAATAATTAAGAAAGTGAGCAAAACATCCAAATTTACCTGCAATATGATCAAGTATATGGCTTCCAATGCCTGAATGCGAATTTCTGGATCATTAACTGGTTCACGTTTGATTGAGAGTACAGTCCCAAGTTCAAGTGGCATTTTCGATCTGTCCTGCTCACTGTAGATCTGCATATAAATTAATTAATCAATACAATTGACACAAAACAAACTTCAGTACTCAAGATTACATTTTAAAGCTAAAAGGATATCATATGATCTGATTACTGTAAGTTCCAAGGACAATAAAATATATAAAATAATTTTAATAAATTCAGCTTATGATTGCCTTTCATAATGAGAATTTTGACCTGAAAAAAACTTTGAAGGACAAATTCATATAGACATAAACACATCTAAGAAGTTACTCATGATGCAATGATAGAGATCAGGTAAACTACATGTGTTACTAAATTGAAAATAGTTTAGCTTCACTTTATTGAATAGTTAAAAATAAATAGGGTGAGGTTGGAGGAAATCTGTTCCTTGATATGCAGAAGAATGCTTTGAGAGTTTGAGGTTAGAAAAGGTAATGCATGTAACCTTGTTGCCAGCTACAGGAAGAAGTAATGCAGGCCAGAGAAACTCTGATACCAATAGCAAATTTTGAAGCTGATTCTCAGCTTCAAAACAACAGTTACGAATAGTTCCAGAGACCTGCAAGCAATCAAATATTGCAACAATTTTCAGATGAGTAAAGCTACATGCAATAAAAATTGGCTAGTAAAGAGCTGCCCATGTTGGCTTTGGCTATAAACTGAAAATAATCACAAAAATCAATGTTACCATAATTACATAAACAATGCCATCAAATGGAAATTCAATAAGAACCAAACAAGACCAAGGCTTAGTTATACTCAGTTGAAAAATGCTAGCGACACTCTTTTCAACACTCTATGATGAGCTAAAATTTATTGAAAATCACCAATTTTTGTAAGTTTCACCTCTCATTTAATGATTCTGTTTCCTGATTTAAATGTAGGACCTATCAAATTGATGATTTCCAATAAATTTCAATCAATCACAAAGAAAATGTTAGAAAGAGTGTCAAAGAGAATGTCACTAACATTTCTCATACTCAGTTTAAAGAATACTGTTTTAGGGCTAAAATTTTTATTGCTAATACAAAGTTCAAAAGCAGCACCAGTCCATGTGCCTGTAAAGTACGCTTAACTGAGCATCAGCCCCCCACTAAAGAACTCTTGAGGATGCAACTAAATCATCCTAGACCACTTCTTTCAAAAGTAGTTTAAAAGTCAGATTAAATTGAATATAACGTACTTCTCAATTGAATTATAAACAAGTCTATTCATACATTAGAAATCATTTAGAGTGCATTTATTGCACATACCCCTTTCTTTCTCAATGAACTGTTTGAATCAAACTGTCTGATTATCTGCTTTAAGAGACCCCGTTTTGGGTCAAGTAGAAGCTCCCTTCCTTCCTGCTGCTTTGAGATGTTAACAAGTATTGAACCAACATGTTCAAAAGCATCATCTAGTAAAAAACACTTTCACTGAATCAGCATTACAATTAGAGCAGAATTATCAACAATCACATCATCCATCTGAAACGTGCAGAAAATGTTCCAAAATTAAAAAGTCAAGTTTTCTAGTTTCACTATTCTCAAACTGTCTAGCAGCCAAGTTTAATGTTTCCCTATACTCATTATCTAGTTATTTCAAAAGAAATGATATCTTTGAATCTTAGCTCCACAATACAGGTGCCTCAGCCCATAGAGAAAACTTTTTCAGAATTCAACATGTCATGAGATTCATATGACTAAAACCAAATGTCTATAGATACATGAGGCATCAAAAACTTCTAGCGGTACAGAAAACATACAGATATGTATAGAATGCTTCTACAAAATTAAGCTTAATTACACTAAGTTGAGAAGGACTTACCATTACTCTCATGGCTGGTTCTACAAAACGATCTCACAAGCTTCATAACATATAATCCACGCACCTTCTCATCTTCAGTCTGACAATCACGAGAAAATTACCAATTAATAACACCATATAACAACTAACTCCCTGTTTAGATAAACTATTTCATAACCACTTAAAAAAGAAGAAAATAAGAACATAAAACAAATTGAACTTCTCTCACAAGTTAAAATCAATCTATGCACTCCATTTTTCAGAGAAATTAGATGAGAAAGCTTTTACAGAAGTTAAACTGCATAAATTGATTTTAACTTACAGGAGAAGTTTAATCCATTTTTCTTTCTTATTTTCTTCTGCTCAGAAAGAAATTTATCTAATCAGGACCTAGGACAACAAAAGATGAACCATGATTTAATTCCAAACATCCCTAATGCATTCATTGTTCACACCTTCTTTAAGACTTTAACCACTCTTTAGGATCTGCTCAAATGAACTTCTCCAAAAGCCCTCTTAAAAAAAGAAAACAAGAAAAAAAAAGTCTAATAAGTTTTTACAAAAGCTAAAATTAGCCTTAGCAAAAACTAATTTTTGTAGAAGTTCTCTTACATTAACTACGCATAAGTTAGTTTTAGCAAATTTCTTATTTTCTTCTTCTATAAGTACTTCCGGAGAAATTTATCCATGTCCATTTATCATAATAATAACAACGCTTATGATAAATATTCTCAAATATTAATAATTTTTCCCAATTTAAATATTTCTTTAAATAAATAAAAGCGCACACACCTGAAGCAAGGAAGCAGCACCAGCATGGAGTTGAGTGAGGTTGACCAAAAGCATGACAAGCAAGCGAGCAATGCTGCACTCGGGCTTGTACAAAATATCCATCGTCGTTTTGACCAGTCCCATTCGAACCATCGCTTCCGCGAGACTCGAATTCTGCGACAGATTCACAAGCGCCTCTGCAGCAGCCTCCGAAACCTCCTGAAACGGCACGCCGTTTTTTAGCTCCGAAACCCTTAAACCTAGCATGAGTAGTAGTAGAAGTAAAAGTGGTGGTGTGCGCGTGTTTGTGTTACCTTGGGTGACGTTAAAAGGCGAGACAAGGCGGGTAAGAGGGCGTTTGAGTAAGTGGCAAGAGACTGCAAACCCTCCGCGGAGCCGGTTAAGCCGCGAACTATGTCGACGGCGGCTTTTGTGATCTGAAACGAGAAACCACGACGCCGCACGTGTGAGTAAAAGGGTATAAATGGGTTTTCATAAAAAAAAAAAAAAAAAAAAAAGTGAAGTGAAAGCGAGTTTACCTGTGGCGATGGAGATGATAGAAAGGAGACGAGTTCTTCCATCTCCGTCGTCATTGTTTGCTTGCTTTGCCCTCTCCTGCTCTGTCAGCCGGATTTGTTACCATAATTCATTTCTAGCTGCTTTTTGTAAGACTTCTTTACGAAGCTGTTTTTCGTTTTTCTTTTTTTTTTTTTCTTATTGTAATTATTCTTTATTTAATTATTTATTATTTAATTCCATAATATCCTTCAAAAAAAAATTAGCCTCCTATTTGATAGCATAGAAAAAAGTGATAAAATAGGTGAAAATATAAAAAAAATAGAGATAAAATATAATGAAAATTAATGTTGTTTCACAAAGATGAAATAGAGTAGAGTGGAATGAAAGAGAAATATTTAAATTAAAATTTGTTTGATTAATTATAAAAGAAAATAATTGAAATTAATAGTGAAATTAAATTATTTTTTATTTTATTAATTTTGAATTTTGTTAAACTAAATATTTCTTAAAAATATATCATATAATTCATATATAAGTCAAATAATTGATTAGTCATAATATATAATTGATTATTTTCGTACTAGATTTATCATAATTATAAAATGAATAACATACAATTGATTACTATATAAACATAATCAATTATATGTTTAAACAAAAAGTTTCAGAATTTTTAATCAAACATATAATGAATTATGTTCATGGCATAATTGATTATATGCCTAGACATATAATTATTATATTATCTATATAGACTACATTATCTATAATAATATTTGCATGTGGTTGTCAAGACTATCCAACTTTGCAAGTAGACTCTAATCTATAGGATCAACATGAATCACACAAGGTTTTCATATTAGTGAAGGGTTAGGAAACAACACACTAGAAGGAAGTTAAATAATGTGTTTGTAATTTTTGAAAAGTTTTTGCAAACCTTTGAAGAAAAATGTATGTAAAGATAGAAAATGGTTTCAACAAAAAAGACGTATAAAATTGTGAGGGATGAAACAACTTAAAAAACAAGTTGTATACTAGTTCGCTTCAACTTTTGAGTTATATTCAATTCTTTCTTAACTCAAAGGTTTCCACTAATCAAAAACTTTATTACAACACGAGGAATGACTTTACCGTTCCTAAATATAAATATTTTATAAGTCACTTTTGGCTTTCCAACCAAAGTATTATTAACTATCACTTATGGCTAAAAAACTTAATCACTTGATTAAGTATCTTAAATATTCTTTAATACTAAGTCACTTCAAGCTTTCTCAAGATCTATAAAGAATAACTCACAAAGTGGGAATTTAAACGTTTGAGGGCACATTACAAATTAGCAAAGCTAACGATATAAAAGAATTATAAAACAAAATCTCAAGAAGAGATATACAAGTTTAGGACATATAAAAGGTTTTTTAGAAGAATGTATCAAAGTGAGTTCATTCATTAATTATTTCTCTATGATCTTCATGCATTTGATTTATGTAAGCTTGAAGAAAGGATGTCCACTATGCCATAATGTTATTCTTTTTTCTTCCCATTTTGATGCACATTAAATGCATGACTCTTCTTTACATATTTGTATTGAGGTGGAGTTAGGTATATGGGCAACCTGCTTGTTTAGGCTCATACCCGTTTAAGCATGTATCCAATTAAACTCATCTGTTTAGCCCATAATTTAAACGAGTTCCATTTTATACCATCTGTGACCACCTCGCTTAAGACTACACCCTATATTAAGAAAACAAAAACATTTTTTAAAAATAATCAAATTTAAGCTAAATATGAAATATTTTTTTAATCAAAACAAATTCTCAATTGTCTCACGATAAATCTAAATAAAAATGTCAACAATACAATCATATAAAGTATTTAAATTCAAAAGTGTATCAAGTCTAAAGTCATATATGTTAATACAAATTTTAAATTACATAACATCAAAACATCAATCTACTTCATTGACTATGTTTGACTTGATCTTTGATATATTTGCTTCCTCTATTTTCCCAATCTCCAAAGACTTGTCTACTCTATCTACAACTCATCATAAATAATCAATAAATCACAATACATTATAGTCTAGAAGGTTTATTTTAAACATTAAAGATAAAAAAAAATTAAGATAATATCTTTTATACCTTCCACTTCAAATCTTAGTGACCAATTTTCTATAGATACTAGAACTTGAACATTTTTTGGAAGAAGATAACTTTGATATTTATTAAGAACATGAGAACTCATATTAAAAGTTGATTCAGATGCCACATTACAATTTGGATGCTTAAAACGTCACTTGCCATTAATGCAAGATCTAGAAACCTAACTTGATTCTCCTTCCAATCTTGCACCAAATTAAGATTTGAATATGTCAAAAAAAGTTTTTGCTCATCTAAATAAGTATCCAATTGAAAACTTTTATCTTGTGACAAATTATCATTCTCAAATTGGATGAACTCTTACATTATTTATATAAAAAATCACTGTCACAGATAAAAATATAAGTAAATAAAGGTAAGTAAACTTACATTGACAAATGCACAATGTAAATGTGATATTGATGACTTTCTTTTTGTCAATGCAAGGTCAACTGTAGACTCTTGTCACCTTCTTGTAGTTGCTTGTCTCTTAGATGTTACAATCTCCCATAGATCTTCATCCAATCTTTAACTTCTAAGCTTCAATTCACAAGAAATGGAGGAGAATAGGAATGAATTCGTCACCTATTCCTAAGAATAGGATAAGAAGGTTGAATTCTGCCATAAAGCTCATAAGCTTTGATAAGGAAAAGAGGAACTTCTTTCCTAGAATTCTAGAGAGAATTTCTAAACTCACAAATTTGAATTTTTCATAAAATGAATCATGTGTTGACTAGGTGCCTTATATAGGCACACAAGCACCTCAACTCAAGTTCTAGACTTCATCAAGTGACGGTTTAGGCCAAGGAGAGAAGAGGAGGCCCAAACAAGCCCAACAAGCATCACATATCCAATTCCTACAACCTAATGGGCCTAATACAAGCCTAAAACAAAATACAATTCAACTACTAACTATTCTAAATGGAGTCCAAATACAATAGCCCCAAAACAAATAAACCTATACTAAGTATGTACATGTTGGGCTTGGGCCCAAAGATGGCCTAATGGGCTTGAACTCAAAGAAGCTCAATCTTCTCTTCAAGCCTTCTCTTCCTTCTAATCTTTCATGTCTTCATCTTCATGAGATAAACGTGTATCATTAGATGTCTTCATATAGTCATGAAGGAGAGAATATAACTTATGTTTCACAACTTGCAATTTTGCTTTGTAAGATATTGTATCAAAACCAATTTTTGAATAACAAAACTTCAAAAATTGTAACTTATAACAAAGATCAAGAATGGTTCCAAATGCAAAATCATCATTATATTCTCTCTAATATTTATCAAACTTCACTTTCATATCTTTAGTCATTTCCCTAACTATCTTATATTCATGACTACTATTTTGTACCAACCAACATTTAATTTGTCACACTTATGTAAAGTAAAACTTAGATGTTGGATAGGAGGAACTAAACATCATCTATATGATCAAATAAAATGGATGTAAAAATTCATACATTTTCTCACCTCTAGCCCATCGCTCATTAGTAAGACAAGACAAATAGTTTGCATCTTCAAAAGCAAGAGTATTAAAAGCACGTCGATATGCAACTGCACTTTCAAGCATTAAAAAGGTGAAATTCTACCTAGTAGGGACGTCCATATCAAACAATTTTTGTGTCAACATTACTCACTTTAATAACACAAGCTTTAAAAACATTTGTTTTTGCCTCTGACCCTCTAACATACTTTATGATTTCTTTAATTCTTTTTAAAACATGATGTGCAACCTTCAAGCCTTCTTGAATAATAAGGTTTAAGATGTGAGCACAACATCGAATATGAACAAAATTCCCCACCACACAGCAAACAATTATTGTTATTCAAAAGTATTTCTTTTAACATCTTTTTCATTAAACTATTTATTGATGCATTATTCAAAGTTAATGAAAAAAAATTTCTACTTAATCCCCCATTCTTCCAAAAATTCATATATTGTTTTAGCCAATTCAACTTCAAAATGCGAAGGAGGTAAATGATAAAAATTAAGAATTTTGCTATTAAACTTTCAATTTTCATCAACAAAATGTGTAGTTAATGAAATATAATTTTTCGTAGTACAAAAAGTTCATAAATCAGATGTCAAACATATTCTACTAAGAACATTGGACATCACCTCTTTCAAAAAAAATTTGAATGTCATATATATTAGTCACATATATAATGGAAACACATCTAAAGGGTATCTTAGCATTAGGATTTAAGTATTTAACCAATTGTCTATTGTTAGGCAATTTATCAAAGTAATTTCACATAGAAGATGAAAATCCTCTAGACATCCTTTTAAATTTTTTGGACTTAGGCTCATTTGATACATCTTGATTTTTTTTTTATTTGTATTTCATTTTCATCCACCATATCAACACTTTCATTCAATGAGTCATCAAAGAATTCCATTTTCAATAAAGCTAAAATATTTAATCAACAAGACCAAGCAAAACAAGATTAACAAATTAATACATAAAGTTATAGAGCATACAATCAATCAATCACATAAAAATCAAATTAACAAATAATGACAACATGAAACTATTTAAGATATTACTATGTGCCTATATATGCCATAATTGTTTACAAAAGTATTGTTCTAAAATTTACGAGTCACTTGATGGTAGCAACAAAAGAGTTGTTGCGATTCTAGAGAAAGAAGGAATAAGGAGAATACAGAGTCAAGAAGGAACGCAACAATGACGGCGATATAGGCAGGGTCTATGTGCAAACAAAAGAAGAGGATGTGATGGCGATGGTGATGAAGGCAAGGTCTGCATGCAAATAAAGGAGGAGGACGCGATGTTGCGAAGAAGGGAGGAGGATGTGACAGTGATAGTGATAGAGGCAGGGTTTGTGTGTCAATGAAGGAGGAGGACACGGTGACACAAGAAAGGGAAGAGGACACAACAACGATGGCGATGGAGGCGGGGTTTGAGTTCGAAGAAGGAGGGGTTTGTGTTTGACAAGAGGATGCTTGCTACACTATTGTGTTGTTCATAAAAAACATAAAATAAAACAACAAACAACTAATTAAAATTTAAAAACTTACAAAATTAACGAGTCAACCCATGGAAACTATATGTTTACCCATTTAACCTACAAGTTAAATGGGTTAGGTAAACTAGTCCGCTTTTTAAATGAATTACAAAATAAGGAATTTGTAGCTTGAACAGGCTACAAGCTATATGGTCAACCCACAGGTATATAACCATACTCCTAACTCTAACTGTAGGTGTTCAACTTTTATTAGAGAAGAGAAAATATGTTTGTCCTTTATCTTTTCTTCTTTTTTAGTTTTTGAGCTTTGACATACCAACCACTCTTCTAAAGATTCCTATTTCAATCTTTTATGCTAACAAACTTTAGAGTTCGATGATCATTTGATTTGGAAGTCTATTTATCTTCATAATGTTTCTTGTTTTTCATTAAATGCTCATTTTAATTTAAACATAAGAACAACAATAGAGATAAACTTTAATAACATTTATCCTAGGCATTTGAAGTATGTATGAAAAAATTAGATATAATAAATGTGAAGGTAGAAAATGGTCTAATGTTGTTTAGAATGTATATAAGATTAGGATGAATTTTTCAAATCATAAGTCTTGATCATATGGAGTTTAGTAAAAAAATCATTGGACATATATTTACTATCAAATCTTGGACGTATCTAGCGATTTTCATCGCTTTGGAGGCTTAGCCTTTTTTGCTTATACTTATGAATCTAAATTAGATACATACTACATTTTTATTTCTTAAGACGTATTTCTATTATCATGTTCATCAAAACATTCATATACTTCACATTATAATTTTTTTTTTGTAATAATCAACCATAGATTTTAGGGACCTGATGTTTCATCAACGTCTTTAGTTCTAACAATTAGCCAAGTCTTTTAAGCCCTCAAGGCTCAAATTAAACCTATTGCAACCTCCACCTTCTTGATTCATATCTATTCAACAACACTCAAATATTATTAGGCATATCAAATCTCACTAGTCTTATTGGACTTTTCATTACACATATTAAGCACATTCTCGCCTCTTACATGTTAGGTCATTTACTATTGAGATAACACCTAAGCTCATTCTCGCTATCTCATAAACTAGGCTACTCATCTTAATGGTATTTAGATGCATCACATTATCAATCTCATTACATACGCAGGTAGTGTATACATTCACAAACTCACAAGCTAACTCATTCTCAAGTTCTTATAGATTTCATAAATTACTTATCACACATCTTAAAATATAAACTCACATACATATATATAGTTCAAGCAATTCACATAATACACACCCATTATAATTCTTATAACATATTATCATATTTGTCCTTACACAACTACAACTTTTGTTGAGTATAGTTAGATTACTAGAGTTATATTAATCTTATGTTGACCTCAAAATCTAGTTTTATTATCTACTATGTCAAAAATTAGGAATAATATAAACTCATTACATAATCTTAACAACTCAATATTTGTTCACTAAAATGACCATATCCTGAGTTCTAGACATTATATTTTAGGTGAAACCAAAATCCTTAGATAACATCTAGGGCTACAACTTTCGTATTGATAACTTTTTTTCTAATTTTGTCATTAAATTTGTGGTGAAAAGTCATGAATTCACTTAACAAATTTCCAATAATCCACAAATTTTGCATTCACCAAAAATAAAATTTCAATAATTAACCTTGTTTTTGTCACATTTTAGTCCAACAAACTTTTTGTGTTCATTTAGCGAAAAACCACCATAGATTCATCCTCATTCGTGTTTCCAATTCGCCCAATTTTGACAAAAAGTCATGATTATGCATTTTCTATAAAAACTTTATCCTGAGGATTCTTAACATTCCAAATCTCACTCTAAAAAATATAAGAAAACTAGGATACATAAATAAATTGTACCATGAATAAGTCACTAAAACTTGACTAAAATATAAATAGTATACTTCCCAACATTTCACATTTTTTGAACAAACTAACTAACTCTAAACCTATATCCGTGAATGAAATAAGAACGTCCAAAATGGATATATAACATTTAAAAATAACTATGATTGAAGACATAACCAAACACCAAATTTGATAGAAGTAAATAATATTTTATCATTTTTATTTATGTAAATCAATTTGTAAATCATATACTAATATAAAAGCAAATAAAAAGAAGTGAGAAAAATAACCTTTTAGTCACCAACCATAAAATGAAAGAACCCCATTGGAACCAAACCAAACCCCAACATAGGGCATGCATATAACAAAAAAGAAAAAAAGAAAAATCAACTATTGAAGACTATTAACGTACCTTTAATGCGTCTCATATAGAAAAAACAATTTTTTCCTTTGTCTTTCTCCTCAAATCACCTAACTTCTTTATAATAAAGTAAAAAGAAATTGTCTACCACTTTATTTCCCTTTTCCAATTGGCCTTTTATTTTTACTCTTCACCTTTTTCACCTTTCAATTTCTTAGTTTTGAAACAAGTCAAATGAATTAAGACTTTAGATATACAATTTCCGAAGAGTCTGGGAAAAAATGTTGTTTCCTTAATCCTTTCATATAAGATGTGTAAACAAAGTTTGATGCCACATCAATATTTCTTTGTTACAAAATTTAATTGGGATGATGGAAATAACGCCTTTGAGTAATGTTATAAATATAAGAATCGAAACAAATCTTTTAAAAGATTATTGACTAAAATGAATTTTAAAAATAAGATAAAATACATTTTAGTATATTCCTTATTTAATAAATCTCATTTATAATTTATAATTCATAATAAATTTTATTCAATAATAAAAATATATAAAAACATTATATTAAAAAGTGCATAATTATTAGCACTTTTCATTGCAAAATTTAATTAAAAATCTATTAAGTTTCAATTAATGCATTCAATAATTAATCATATGCAAAATACACCTATTCTAGAGAGGTCCAATCTACTACTACCAGTGTCACCTTATTCATTTAATTTGTGGTACACCAGGTACCAAACGGCAATGTGCAGTGGAATCACTTATTCTAACACTCTGTGAAAGTGAATTAGACATGGGACACCTAAAAACTAGCAGTACTTATCATATCTCAATTAATAACATGTTAACTCAAAATATTTCTCATAATAATAAATTTACACAAAAGCTTGTCATGCGCAAATTTACAATAACAAAGCCGATTAACGCAATCTGAACAACAAAAACTGAAAACACAGAATCGGAAAAAAAAAAAACATCATCGTATTATTTATTATAAGCGCATACCACACATAGATCGAAAGAGCATCATTGTATCACCGACTCACCCACGAAAAACGCTGCGTTACACTGTCGGTGTCAGAAAAAGAAAGCTCAGAAAATACAAACACAAACAGAAAGTGAGAAAACGAAACCGAAACGGGAAACGGAAACTTTGCCATAACCAAAGTGCGGATCGTGATGTTTGATTCGTAAAGCGACACCCCACCTGCTTTTATGCTGTGGCGGTGCATCACTAGTGATAGATCCTCATTTCGCCCAACCATTTCGACCGACCCATGTTGATTCTCCCTTTTCAATTGTTCAAAGGATCCGTTTTGTTAGTTTGAGTTTTGTTCCTCCCAGAAAGATCTCATCTTGGGAAGATTTTCTGTGTTCTGCATTGTTTGTCTGGTTAATCCCTGTAAGTTGTGGCATACCTATGTTTTCGTTTCTCCTTTAGAGCTTTTTTAATTTTCGTCTTTGAGTTTATCTCTTATTGGGAGGGAATGAATGTAAATTTCTTTGTTTAGTTTTTGGGTATGGTTCTTTGTTTGTTCTTAATGATATCTAACTCTAACCTTTGAAATTTTACAATTCCAATGAATAATCCAATTATTGGTGCAGGGTGGATGAGATGTATTGCAAAATATTTGGGAACTTTTGGGGTAGTGCTAGCATCACTTTGTTCTTTGATTTGTTTTTTACTGTTATAAGGTAGTGGCATTTTAAGTGAATGCTTTCCTTTTCATACCAGCTGCTTGGAGGGGCTAGAAGGTTGGTTGAGGAAGTTTTAGCTTGACGTTTTCATGCATTGTTTTATATGATCATTCATTCTAGTAATGATTTGATAGTCTGCAGCTGCTTGCTTCCCCTTGGTAATTATTAGTTTAAATTGAAGGCTGTCACATTTAATGCACGATTAGCATCTTAATCTGAAATTATTTGAGTATACTTGGATATATGTTGTATGATGTATGCGTTTAGTGACATAAGGTTTTCAGTTGGCAACATGGGTGGTTTATGGTTTGCTAGCGGCCTTTTTGGTGTGACTTAGAAGTTGGAAACTATATACTTTTTGCAGATGAACTGGTCTGTGTCTGAATCTTGGGAGGTGCTTTGGAATGGCTCTGTATAGAACCAACGGTGAATTGTTCCCCGAGAGAAGAAGCATCATTGATGCAGTTTTCAATTCTTGTGGAAAAAGTGATCATGGCTCTAGAGTTTTACGTCGTGGTCGAAGGTTTGGTCGGATTACCAAACACAAGCTTTCACGCTGGATTTTCCTTCTTACAGCCTTCCTTTCGATACTTTTAACAGTTTATGGTTTGAAAATGTTTTTTCAAGGTGAGGACAGAGACGTGTCTTTTCTCCTGATATTTTGTATGGTTATATACAAATAGTTTCCCACTGTCCCTCATATATCAGAAAAATCCTACTTGCTGATTTTTCACTTCTAGTATTTCTTGATATTGGTTTCGTTACAGCTAAAATAGAATCCAAGTTCTCAACAATACCACACAGTCTACAAGAAGAACGTAACCTACAGGAAAATATTGTGGTATCAGATGATGGAAAGATGTCTAAAGAAAATATTGTGGTATCAGATGATGGAAAGACGTCTAAAGAAAATATTGTGGTATTGGATGATGGAAAGACATCAAAAGAAAATATTGTGGTTTTTAATGATGGAAAGGCATCTAAAGAAAATATTGTGGTTTCTGATGTTGGAAAGACGTCTAAAGGAAAGCGCCCAAAGCGTAAGACTCATCAACTAGCAAGCATTTGTCTTTAAATTATGTTTTATGAATTTGAAGTCACACTTCACTTCTAGTTCTGTGCTTCATCCCCTCCCCTGTGTTTCTAAATGAAGATTTATTGACAAACCCCTTATAGAAAAATCAATAGTGAATGAAAATTCATAAACATCATATAGTGGATGAATTTGCATGTTTAGAAAGTGGAAAAATGAGCAGCTATCCGGATGGCTGCTGGAGTAAACATCAAGACCAAGAAAAAGTTGTCATACAGATAGTGGAGCATTTCTAGGATAATGACAGATATTTTGTTAGCATCAAGCAAAATAGTTTATGTGTTATGTGAATCATTTTTGTTTTGCTGGTGGAACTTGATTATATGTGACATTATGATAACTAGCATTTTTGCAAATAATGTGTGCTTCTGCATATGTCATTATGTTGATTACTTTTAAATCTCAACTGCAAATGGTGTTTCCAGTGTTGAATGAAAAAAGAAAAAACCTTTGGTATTTTTGACGCCATGGTTACATCACTTGCTAATATTTGAATTTGGTCAACTATATCAACATTGTTCATGATCTATTATAATTTTTTGGATTTATATGTTCCTCATTAAGCTGACTCTAGTATTAACTAGATTCTTTGCCTCCAATATTTCCGTTGAATATCAATCCTTCAGATTTTCCGTGTGATGTTGGATTTCTGGAATCAGTAGATGGCCTTGTTGAACCCAAAAATTATATGAACTTCTCATGGTTTTCGTTAGAGTATGTTGACCATGAAGAAAGAGCATCCAAAAATGATTTATTTGAACCTCGATTTGGAGGGCATCAGACTCTAGAGGAAAGAGAAAATTCATTTCATGCAAAAAACCAGACTATTCATTGTGGTTTTGTCAAAGGGCCACTGGGACATCCAAGCACTGGATTTGATCTTAATGAGAAAGATAAGGCATATATGTACAGATGTAAGGTTGCAGTTTCTTCTTGCATATTTGGAAGCTCTGATTTCCTCCGGAGGCCTACAAGTAGACTGGTAATTCTGCAAATTTTTTTAGAATATTTTTTTCTGTTTTGTACATTATCCATAATAAAAACACCAAGTCTTTAGTCAAGGTTTTGCTTGATCAACATGCTGAAATGAAACCAAAAAATCATCTTGTTAGTTTAATCAAATGATGGAAGTTTAGAAAAGTAATATGTATGTCAAAGATAGAGTCAGAATCAGATGATCTGTTACATGTGGTCTGTTTTTCACCCTCCCTCTGTCTAGGTTTTGAAGAGTAATAAGCAATGAAGCAGAACAATATAGTAAAGAAACTAACAGGAGAGAAGAAACTTGTAGAATGCAGACTTGGATCTCTCTCAAATTAAAAGTCATTCCACAAATTTGCCATTTAATACATCAAATCTTTTGTGCTTAGATAGATTTGGTTTTCTTCAAATACTTCTTTTGTTCATGGTGATAATGGATCATGTATTTGTTTATAAGTGTTATTAGTATGGCCTTTCCTTGAAACTAATATTTCTACAATATTTGTTGTTTGATAACATTTACTATATTTTATGCTATGAAGTAGTAGAACACTGGAACTTAAATATCAACCTGAATTATGTGCTTATGATATTTCATTGATAGGTTAATGATTAATGCATTCTGTCTTTGATTTATAAAGCATATGTTAATTATGTGTAAAATATTATATATGTTTCTTTACTGCAATGCAGATCAGCCAATATTCAAAGGACAATGTTTGTTTTGTTATGTTCTTGGATGATCAAACACTATCCAAACTTTCAGCAGAAGGAAACAATCCTGATGAGAGAGGGTACATTGGCTTGTGGAAAATAATAGTTGTAAAAAACTTGCCATTTGAAGACATGCGGAGAACTGGCAAGGTGCCAAAATTTTTATCACATCGCCTCTTCCCAAATTCTAGGTAGTTCTACCAATCTGTTCTATCATCCAAGTTTTCTAGCTTTCTATTGCTCAATTTCATGTTATTTAAAAACCATTGCTTGGTAGGTATTCCATTTGGCTTGACAGCAAGATGCGACTCAACTCTGATCCTATGTTGATTATTGAATATTTTTTGTGGCGAAGGAAGGCAGAATATGCCATTTCAAATCACTATGATCGCCACAACGTTTGGGAGGAGGTACTCCAAAATAAGCGCTTAAATAAATACAACCATGCAGCAATTGATGAACAGTTTAACTTTTACCAGTCCGATGGCCTCCCCAAGGTTGACCCATCAAAGCCAAATGATCCTCTTCCGAGTTGTGAGACCCTTTTCATCTTTGTTCATTGTGGAATACCAGTTTGGTCTCCTTGTGCATAATAAGATTCCAACTATTGAGTTTTTCCCCTTGCAGATGTTCCTGAGGGTTCCTTCATAATCAGGGCACATACACCAATGTCAAATTTATTTTCATGTCTTTGGTTCAACGAAGTTGATCGATTTACATCTCGTGATCAACTAAGCTTTGCTTATACTTATTTGAAACTTAGGAGAATGAATCCAGAGAGTCCATTTCAGCTATATATGTTCAAGGTGAATTTTTACACAACATTTATTAACCATACAACATTCAATGCATTGCCATAGAAAGTGAGGGTTATTTTTATGAGTGAGGAACAAGTGTAGACCATTCAATCTTACATGAATAGTAAAGATTGGCTTCTTTCTCTCTCTCTCTATACACAAGAGAGAAGAGAGAGGCAAACTTGAGGGAATTTCATCTTAACCATACAACAATGCATGGATGGTCAAGGTTATCTTAAATCTAATTTTCCTCATCCATTGTTGATTGTATTATCAAGATTAGGTCCTCTTCTGCTCTCACCTTGTGCATTTCTTACACGTGCATGTGCATAATTATTCAATACCCATTTTGAAATTCAAAATTTGAATGTATTATTCGATCTCCATTGAAAGGAAAATTATTCAAATGGTGTTTTCTATTCATATTGGACAAGGATATCCTTCTCAATTGCTACTTGCAGATTACATTCACTTTGTATAAGTATTGTTAAATGGGAAAGAAAACGGAAGCGTAGTGTGCTGAAACTGTGCATTTGAATATGCAACAGATGGGAGTTTGTATAGGCTTCTTACATTAATTATACATAAATAGAGGATATTTTGTTTCCTCTAAATCAGAAATTACATGCTTATAAACCACTACTATTGCAATAAATATAGAATATTAAATTTTGATTTTCAACACTCTTTCATGTTGGAACATATAAATCATATACATCCAACTTGTTACATATATAGCCAATTCTTGGTCCCCTTGAGGACTTGGTGAAGACAATTGCCAACTGGTCTAGAGTTGATGAAGCTTGTGGTAATGTCTTCTGTCTCGACTTTCTCCCTGATGAAATGACTATCAACCTCAATATATTTTGTCCTATCATGAAAGATTGGTTTGATGCAATATGCAAAGTTACTTGATTATCACAAATCAATGTCATTTGTGTAGTCTCTTCAAACTAAGCTCTATAACAAGCTGTTTCAATTACATGAGTTCACAAGTTAGTAAAGTCACGACTTTATATTTTGTTTCAGCACTTGATTTTGCTACAACATTCTGCTTTTTACTTCTCCAAGATACCAAATTTTCTCCTATCAACATATAACACCCAAAAGTGTATCACCCATCACTAGGTGAAACAGCCTAGTCAATATCTGAGAAACCAACTATCTGAACATGTCCCTTGACTTCATAAATGAGGCCTTTTCGTGGAGCACTCTTAATGCACATTAGTATTTAAATTTCTGCATTCTAATGATCCTAACATGGATAGTTCAAGAACTAGCTTGCCACACTTATTGCAAAGGCAATGTTTGGACGAATGACAATGAGATAGTTTAGCTTTTTAACCAACCTCATAAGATCCAATAAGGGCTCCCCTTGATTGGGTAGCAGTTTGACACTAGGATTGATAAGAGTGTCCACCGACTTGACATTCAATAGGCCACTTTCTTCAAGGATGTCAAGAGTATATTCTCTCTAAGAAACCACCAAACTATCCTTGGATAGAGCAACCTTGATAAATAGGAAATACTGAAGCTTACCAAGGTTTTTGATCTACAACTGGCATGGGAGGTACTATTTCTAGTGGAGAATGCCTTGTTGGTTATTACCTACAATGACAATATTGTCCATGTAGACAATGAATAGATGCATCCCCAAGGTGAATGGCGATAGAAGATAGAGTGATTGACTTCACTATGAATCATATCAAACTATTGCACAACTATACGAAATTCGTCAAACCAAGCATGGGGAGATTGTTTAAGTCCATATAAGGACCTGTGAAGTTGATAAACCATAGTAGAAAAATTTATCTCCAAGGACAGTGGTCCACTGGACAAACACAATTTTCTAGATGCCTCTGTCAAGCTCTGGATACCATGTTAAATGGTAAAAAAAACATAGGCATGTTGTGCTGAAACTGTGTTTGAATACACAACAAGTGGGAGTTTGTACATGCTTATTACATTAATTAAATCAGAGATGACATGCCTATAAACTGCTATTATTACAATAAATATAGAATATTAAATTCTGATTTTCAACAAATATAATTTGTGATAGTTTATAAAAGTGTTTACTACATAAAACTTACTGATTCTCTTAATTTGGCGCATCTGCAAGTCATATAGTTTTTTTCAGTTTGGCATATCCAATGATCACATTGTTCTGTCATGTTAATTCAGTAACACATTCTTCCTCTTCTTTCCTCACAACAAGCAAAACAGAAAGAGTGGATTTTTTTTTTGTTTTATAAATAGCTGAAAGTTTTTGCTCTAAGTTGTTACTTAAAAGGTATTCATGTAGTTGTAGCAAATTATAGTGTCTTATCATCAAATATGCAGGATTGTGAACGTAGAGCATTAGTGAAGCTATTCCGCCATAGGGCACTTCCATCTCCACCAGAGACTGCTTGATCAGTTCCAGATTTAAGGTGCCTTTTGTTACCACTTGATCATGTACCGTTCATGTTGATTGTTTTGAGTGCCATCATAAGAATATAATTCTTTTATTCTTTATATGGTATTGCTAATGGTCTTCTTTTGATCAATTAGCTCACTCAAGTAAACAAGATTTTAGGAACTATCTCATAAATTTTGTAATGATAGAATTCACACCGTTCAAAGTTGTATCTGTTGCTTGAATTTGGAAGTTGAAACTTGGATACCTTTATATATCAATTTAGACTTGCATCCAAAGTAGGCCTGCTGCTTAATATGTCTGAAAGTAGGGAAAAATATTGAACAAGTTGAAAATTTGGAGAAAAAAAAAGATCATCTAATGCTTGATAGAATAAAATAGAGAAATGGTCGAAAGTGGGATTTTCCTTGTTTTCATTTTCCACCCTCTCTCATGACCAGGGTGAAACTCAACCTTACAATTTTTAGTCTTTTTTTTGCACCTTCCCTCCAAACTCTTAATCTTCTTTCTGTTTCAAGCTCCTAACAAGACATATGTGATATGTGAAGGAATGCACACTAAGGACACAGGTCATCATTTTTGACAACCCTTCCAGCTTGACTAACCAGTCAAGACGTATCTGTTTTAAGCTGGACCAAAGAGAGGCAAACTTCTCATTACTTGAATTACAGTGGATTCTCTTATTCTTCTTGTGGCTAAGGTTGAAGAGTGATTGCAGGTGCATTTTTGTGGCCAAGGATCTTACTCTATTATGGGGTTCAGTGGAAGTTATTTATGAGGGAAGGGCAAGTTTATCAAGGTTTTAATTTGTTCAGCTACCTCATGTTTAGTGTCAAGTATGGGGGATGAGGTGATTTTACTAAAATGTAAGAATACTTTCTCTTTTCTATTTGTGTAACATGTAAAGATCCTTCTTCCTCTCCTAGTCATAAGTAGAGGGTATCTGGCTAGTGGCTGGTCATAAAAACTGTAAATTGCCTTTCATTTTAATAACATTTTTGGCGAAGAGGATTTTTCTTTCTGTAAGGTGTCCTCATATCAAATAAATAAATAAAAAAATTAACCGCTTTTCTTTACATGAATTGCCTTTGTGGTTGCTTTGGATGCGATTTGAAGCTCTGATATTTCATGTTAATATTCAGCGTTTGCTTGAGTGAATGAGATATTGTTTTCAACTACTTGACTATTTGTGGGGAAAAGACCCGAAATCTAAAAACACTAGATATAACATTGACTCCTCTTCTATTCTATTAGCATTATTTTTATATAAGCAAATTAAATGTTTTTTTTTTAAAAAAATTGTATATTACATACTAATTACTAGTAACAACATTTCCTAACCATTCACATTCTCTTTAGATTAGAGTAGACTATTCATATACTAGTTTCACACTTTCTCTTAAAGGAATAGACAGCCGGCTAATTGGTTTAGAATTATGACAATACTAAATTTAAGTTCTACTAGAACTTTAGTTTTATATTTTATTGGAAGGTTCTAGACGGTAGACATTTTGAGGCAAGTGAATCTGAGAACAATGCTAACTTATCCAGAAATAGAAAATGGTTTTTACTGTAGAAATAGTTGATTCATAAAATTATGCAAATTTCTTTTTTTTTTCTATTCTTATAAATGTATATTAATTTTCCTAATTATTTGAAAAATATGCACTATACTTTCTTATACACTATACTCTTGAAAGAGATTACTATGAATGTAAAAAAAAAAAAATAGAAGTTTGTGAAATTTTAAGTTTTTTTATAAAAAAATAATTAATAAAATTTACTTTTATTTAACATCTCCATTCATTATTAATATTTATTATCACTTCACACTTTTTATACTCGAAGATAATAAATAATGATACCTCAGCACCAGTGAGTGATGTGAAATTCTATTATGTTGACAGTGAATTAAATTCTAAATACAGGGAAACGTTGTTTGTCTAGGATGGATAAATATTAAGGTACCGAACTTCTAAAAGGCAGATTTTATAGACATAAGAAAATCACACATTAAAAAAAATCATCTAAGAAGAAAAAGCTTAAATAATGCATTTGGTTCACTTATTTTGACTTTGTGATTTATGAGAAATGAACAATTATAACACAAACAATCCTGCTTTCCATATTTTATGAATATCATATGAAAGTGGAATTTTTTTTTTCAAAATTGGTGTTCGTGCCAATTAAGCACATCCGTATATTTAACCTTTCTCGAATTACTTTTCATTTATTTTATCATTTAGTTATATATAATGTACATAATCTTTTAAACCAAATATGTTGATCGAGCCCTTCAACTGTTCTCTAACACCAGTGTTGGTAGCTAGCAGTTTTACTTTCATGTAAAATTCTTGAATCTTGGGGATAAACTAAACTCTATTGATAAAACTTTCGTCAAATTCTTTTCTCTTCTCTTCTTTTATTTTCTTATACTTGAAAGCCTGACGATTTTTTCAAATTTATCAGTATTTTGTGATGATAAAACCATTATTAACATCTAATCTACTTTCTTGCACGCTAATTTGTTCTAGTTCACAACATTCATCTCCAACAGCAACAGCATTCATTTGAACAAACCAAACATACTTCACATCACAGGCATAAAATATTTGAACATACACCAGTACACAGATAAATAACACATTAAATGCTGCTAGTAGATGATGAGTTTGGATATCACACATGATTCCTGATGGAGGAGCTATATCCACTTTGAGCATCATAATACCTAGACCACAGCATAACACCTCCATATTTAGCAGAACCCTTAATGGCTGGAAGCACATTGGAAATAAGATCAGCAGAAGGAATGAAGCCACTCCCTGCTGCCTGTGGGGAAGCTGGTAACCCCAAGAATGTCTTGTTGGCAGGGATACCTGTTATTCACTGCTTCCATGCATCTTCAAGGTTGCTGATTTCCCCAGAAGTGTATTGGCAAGGAGGGTTGTTGTAGAATTGAACCCAAACATAATCAAAAAGACCTGTTGTGAGGGCATTTCCTATCAAAGCATCAGGAAATGGGCACTGAGGTGCTGCAGTTATGAACACTTGCTTTCCTTGTTTGGCCATGCCATACCCTTTAAGGAACCTAGCATGATCACCCCAGTGTTGGTTTGATCCACCTTCAATGTCAAAGTCAATGCCATCAAGGACAGCAGAGCCAAGAGGGCGAGATGACAACTGTCCCCCCAAGAAGTTGTTCCAAAGGTAAGTGGCTACTTGGCTTGCATCCTGAGTGGATGCAATTGAGTAGCTTCCAGCACCTCCTCCTAAAGATAGCAAAACCTTGATGCCTTTGGCTTGACAGGACTCAATGTCTGAGCTTAAGTCAGTGCATCCATTACTGTATGGATCACAATGACCAGCCAGATTAGTTATGGGAGTTTGGCCATTGCCAAAGGTTGCAAAAAGGCTATGATCAAGTAGTCATAGTTCCCTGTGGCACAAGCCTCGGCCAGTGTGCCCTCATTACCATTCTGGCCCCAGTAGATGGCAATTTTGCCAGCATTAGAACCCTTTGCTAGTGCTAACAAGACTACGCAGAAGAATGTAACTGAGATTGCTGATTTCAGTGCCATTGTCTATTGAAGTGCCTTAAGAGATATCTCTCTCAACCAATTTAAGCTGCTTCTTTGCAAACCATGCTGGTGGATAATAGCTTTTATAACGGTACCATGACAACTAGGCCTACCAAAAACATTGTCCCTTTCTTCTTAAGAATGCTGCTTAGCAGTCACTTTGTTTCCCACTACATGCCTATAATGCAGTTATTAATGCAGACCCCATTTAAGCAACCAACAAACTTACTAGTTTATTGACATTTCTCATGTCCATTCTCTGTTGTGATCTTCTTTTTGATGCTACTCTTCTTTTAAATTTTTCTAAGAAACAATCATTTAAGCAGTCTTTGTCCTCTGCTGTACTCTTCTTATGTCTGTTTTCTGTTGTTACTATGTTCCAGTTAAATTTATCACGCTGCTTAAAACAAAGAGAAGAGCACCAAAGAGAAAAGGAGATGATTTATGCCCTATTTGTTTATCCTCTGAATACGTTTGGAAGTGTTTTTCATCTGAATATATTTCTGTTTTCTGAACACTTGAACAGAGCATTTGAAGAAAACAGAAGAAAGCAATGAAAAAATATCTCTCAACCGTTTCTATTTCTTGGTTTTAAACCACTTGTTTTAAAATAATTTTCAAAACTTAATATTCTTTGAATGAAGAATTTATTGTTGAACAATGTGAAATTATTTTAGAAAATATTTTTTAAAACAAAAAACTGAAAAAGAAATCAAATAGCCCCTTAGATTTTTTCTCTCTCACTATTCAGTGCCTCAAGAGCTGAACTAGGAGTCAGTGTTCTCAACCATAATTTATTTGGTAAGTTTAAGTAACTTTTTGATCTTTATAAAATAGAGTTTTTGATTTTAATTTTTTATTTTATTTAGTTATTTGAAAATTTAAAATTTTATTTTAATTTTTTTATTAAGTAACAACGTTAATTGATGACATAATAAAACATTAACTATCTATTGACTTGTCATATTATCAAATAATTTTATAGATCAATCATATGTAACTTTTTTAAAATTATGTTTTTAAATTTTTCATGAATTAATTTAATATAATTAATTATTTTAAATAAATAAAATTTATTAAAATAAAAATTACACAATGGATTATCAACATCATTATTATCACATCATACTTAATAATAAGAACTAAAATCAAATATAAAAATATTTAAAAAAATAAAAATCAAAACAATTTTTTTAAAAACTAAAATCTAAACTTTTATTTATAAGAATCAAAATATTATTTAAACTTATTAATTAATTAAAAATTATAATTTCACTGTCCGTACCAAAATGCTCCTAAGAACAAAATTGCTTCTTTATCCATCATTGTTTGAATGGGTCACAAACAGTCAAAATCATAGACAAACCAATCCTCCATGCCCTAGATGTTAGTGACACACTCTAATACATCCTTTATTATTTATTAAAATTTATTAAAAACTTAATTTCACAAGTCTTATTTTTTATTTAATGAATCTCATGATTATATTTATATAATAATTTTTAATAAATTTTAACTAATATATTAAATAGCATATTGTTAACACTTCTCTCCCTTTATTTGTTTATTTTTTAATCATTTTCTTTACTTAAGTCCACACAAACACGGAGTCATCATGAAATGAGAACAAAGTGAGTTTGTGACCTGTATCTTCTCTAACAGTAACTTATGGTGCTGCAAGGTTAGTGAGATTCTTCTATGTGAAGGGTAACAATTACCTTAACGACATTAAAGACAAACTTGCCGTAACATAACAAGATTCCCAAAGGACGCATATAAATTATTATTATATCATTAAGTACTCAAAGATGAGCACTCTAACATGTAAAGTGACATCAAAACCATCCACTTGTGCACAAATGCGTGATGGAGGAACTGAATTAATATCAGGCTTTTCTTTTATTATTGAAAGACAGCATTGCATAACAAGAAAAGAAAGTCAACATTGATATTTAGAAAACTGAATTGATGTCACCCCCATCTTCCAGGGACTAAATTAAATTAATGTCATCTCAATCTTTCTGATACAAAAATTTTAGTTTACTCCATTTGAATACAAAAATTTTAGTTTACTCCATTTGAATACAAGAATTTTTCTGATGTGAACAAACAATGTTGCCAGGATAAAGTACACGAGACTTCCTCACATCAACCACCTACAAACGTGGGTGGTAAGGACCCTAATTTCCCTGGGAATACAGTCATACAGCAGATACTAAAAGATGAAACATCACAAAGAATTGGAAAACAAATTAATGTACAATAAAATCAATGGAGCTATTTAAAGGTGATTTATCACCTGGTTCATAAGATACATTGTGATCACTGAAACAAACAAGTTCTCCAATTCTAGGCAAGATATCGGTACAATCTTCTGTCACTGTCATCCCTCTCCAAAAAGTCCCGCTCAATGAGAGACTCAATCCGTTTCTTTACCTCCGTTGGATTTGCTAGGAAACGCGATTGCAACTGCTTCGTGACCTCAGCTATAAGATTGTTATGATCCAGTTGCTTCCGGGATTTCATGATCCTCACTATTGCAGCTTCAATTTGGGGCTTCCTGTCTTCCTCCACTCTCTGTCGGGTTTCCTGTTTCTCAGGTTCAGATTCCTTTTGTGCGACTACAGTTCCTATTTTAACTTTGTACAGTTTGCTGCTGAACTTGTCATTAACAAAGAAAGCATCATCCTCAACAATATCTTTACCCATAGGTTCCTTTTTAAGGACATTTCTTCCCTTAACTAAAGCCAATGATTGCAGGCATCTCTTAAGATCTGCAGCAGGAATCTCAGTTGCTTGCTCAATCTCTTTGTAGCTAAGTCTATCAGAATTATTAAACAGCATGAGAACACACATTTGGTAAGTAGAGACATTTAACTCGTGCTTCTGCCCCTTCCCAAAGGTTGCTTTTAAGTCTGCTGTCCCCATGTTAGTTTGCCAGGACAATCTCCTGCCAGTGTGAGTGCCAAGGTAAAATGACCGAAACTTCTCGCACAGTGCAGACATTTCTGCTGGCAGGTTGCATGTAACACTAGACTGAGTTGGCCAAGACCCTGTTGTAAGAACCTGGACAGTAAGTGTAGGACCGTCACTTAGTTCAGGGTGGCAGCCATAAAATCCCTGCATTGTGTCCTGAGAGGTTTTCATGTCTGTAAACATTCCCTCTAATTTAGATGTAAATTGGTAACCACATTCCGTTTTGAGCTTAACTATGAGACTTCTCTCTGCATCATCAGAAACTGTTTTTCCAGACAGAAGCCGCTTTGCCAAATGCTGTTTGTAGTACTTCTCAAAAACATCTTTTTCTTGAAGGTATCGGAATAGCATCATCACCTTGTCAAGAGTAACCTCTACATCATCCTCACTAACCCCTTTTAGACCTTTCCGGAGTTTGTCATCTACAAATAGTGAAATGAACTCTGGAGAACGAGGATTCAAGTTGATGAAATATTCAAATGAGGAATTCAAAGCATTCTGGAAAGACTTGTCATTGTTAAATGCCAAGTTTATGATCTTGTCATATTTATCTTTCTCATCTAAGAGCCTCTGCACATATTCAACTGGATCCTTCAATCTTTCAGGATCAGTAACAAGCTGTTTACCAGACTCTCGCATATGTGAAGTCATCACTTCTCGTATTTTTGAAAGACCATCAGTAACACGACGGAACAAGTTATACATTCTACTCAAGTCTTCATATTTATCATCACAAAGCATGTGCACTAAGCCAGAATTCTCCATATGAATTAATCTTAGCATGTGATTTTCAATCATCTCCTTCTCCACCACATTAGTGATCTTCTTTTCTGTCCTGGAATCCAAGTAATGGCTCACTCTTTCCATTTCCTCATTCAGACGCCTCTCAGCTTTTTTCAGATAATCACCACAATCGCAACACTCAATGAATTTCTGGGATTCTACCCGATAAAACTCAGCCGAAACTTGAAGAAAATGAGTCTCAAATTCTTGCCCATAAACAGAAGGGCCTAAATCCATTAGCATTTTTGTTATATTTCTCATAATGCCTCTATCAATAACTTCACCTGTGCGTTCACTATGTACTAATTCCAGAAGTGTATTCAATAGCCGAGTCCTGATCTGACTGGAATAAATGACATTTTCTTTCCACAGGTTCAGCCCAAGTTCGTGAACAGGAGTCTTCTGGGTGCTTGGGATGTAGGTTCTATCCATGTACATCAGTATGTCTCTGATCATTTGTAATGCCTTATTATGATCATTCCATTTCCTGTTCAGCTCTTCCAGAAAAGAACCTCCTTGAGCAGCTTCAACAGATTGAGCTATATCTTTGAGATGTCCAGTCATGGTTGCAACCAGCCCTGAGTAGAGCTTCTCACCAAATTTGTGAAGCACCATATTGTATGCATTTCTAAATCCACACACAAATAGGATGAGGAAAATTAGAAACATACATTTCCCCTCGTGGAAAGAAAAATAAGCATAAGATCCTTTAATGTGTACATGTAGGGCAGCCTAGGGCACAGGACTCCGCAAGCAAAGAGGCTATATATTCATAATTTGAACTCATAATCTCCAGGTCACAGGGCAACTACCATACCGTTGGGTCAAGGTTTGCCCTCTTAATGTGTGTATGTCTAGAAGGAAATTTCACATACCAAATTCATATTATCACATGCCAAAAATAATTTATTAGTTTAGTATTATAAAAATCTAAGCCTTGTCACACTGGTGGGATCATCCACATTGATCAATTGACACCATCAGAATTTGATAGATTCAACCGATTTTTTGAGAGGCAAAATTGAATTAAGAAATCTAGGGCCAAATACCCCTGAATGTTGCTCAGTACCCTGAATAAAGCAATGAACTACACAAACAATTAATTGCAACACCACAGTCATATATATAGCTGCTGACCCCCAACACCAAAAGATTGTGCATCAAATCGACTTTCTTGGGCATATAGTTACGGTACCTTAAATTATACAATTCCATCATGCACTCAATAACCGCATGAAAACCAAACCAGAAAATGATAGAATTTGTTTTCTTACTCCAATATCCAAAGGACAAAACTTAGATGCAGTTCCATAAGTGATTTTTGGGTTATTATCTAATCAGAATTGATGTTTTTACCTCGGTAATCCGCAAAATAACGATTTTTATTATTAGTCAATATAAATTACGGAGGTAAAACTCCAATTTTGATTAGATAACAATTCTAAATGCACAACGCCTCAAATCCTACAAGGAGTGCCCTTATATCATATTGCACACACCCAATCAACACATGAACTCCGACCCTTATTCAGATCAAGATAAGACAACACATCAATTAATAGCGCATAATCAAACAGACGCTTATCACGCCCAGTCTTTTAAAAGATTAATTGTAATCAAAAGAAATAAAAAAAAAAATAGAAAAAGAGGGGAACCTGTAAAGCTCTTCAAAACTGAGACCACTAGCGTTGTGGTTGTAAATCTCGTGAATCGCATGTTCGAGAATTTTCCATGTCTTGTCGGCGTATTTCGGATCCATCACCACACGGTGCTTAAACGCCTCTATCTGGAAATTCCTCTTCTTCTGGTTACTCATTTTCCCCTTCTAATCCCAATCCCAATCCCAATAATACCCACAACCCAAAATCAAAGCTTTCTTCGAACCCAGATTCCAAACACGCCTCAGGTTAAAGAACAGCGCAAGATCGATGAGATTGACGTGAAAATTGAATTATAAATATTTTTGCAGAAAAAATTTGATGCGTTGGTGAATCATAGGGGAATTAGAGAATTGGGTTAGCGATGAAATTTGATTTGAATCACTTGGAGGCGATGAATGGGTTGGGATTAATTTTGAGTAATTTTTTTGCTTTCGTAGAAGAAGAGAGGACGAGGATGATGATGCCTCGCTGTGTTTTTCTTCGTTTTAAGGGTTTCGAATCGTTTTGTTTCGAAGTCTTGCGTTTCGCGTTTCGCATTTCGCGTTTCGCAGTTGAATAATTTCAGCGCGTCTGTTATTAAGCACTGCATACTATTTTTTAAAAAAAAATTAATAATTATTAGACGAATTTAGAAAACGGTTCGAGTCTTTTAAACTAAAAAATATAGAATAAAATAAGGTACTCGATTTAAAAATCAATAATTGTAGTTTTTTATTCATTCATCATATATGATATTTTTATTTTTACTTCATTCAGTGCATTCTCTTATTACCTTTTACTTCTCTATAATTTATATTTTTTATCAAATATAATCGAGAGAGAAAACTCAAACAAATAAATAAAGATAAAAACATTAAATTAATTTAAGAAAAAAGAGTTTACATATAAAGAAATAATTAATATCTAATCAATCAATTAGTGACAATTAGATAGTAACATATTATTATTAAATAATACTCATTTGTTATTAACTGTTTATTCTTTAATTATTGATACTCCTTACAAGTTGGAAAGCAAAAAATATTCATCATTTTAAGTTTGGTAAGTATATCCTAAAACTTACGAAGAATAGAGGCCTTTGTAAATATATTATCAACTTTAGATGATAAAACAATTAAGAGAAGGCACATTAATCTATATTGACTTTTTTTCACGAACCATGTGATAATCTATGTCTAAATGTTTAGTGTATTCGTGGAAGATTGGATAGAAAATTATATGGAGTGCACTATGACTGTCAAAATATAAGACAAAACCATAAGAAAGAGGTTGTTGTAAGTCCTAAATTATATAAATAAGTCATTAAAATTCTCAAGTAATAGAAGCTAGAGATTGGTATTCAACTTCAGTTGAAGAACAAGAAACAATATTTTGCTTATTTGATTTCCAGACAACAAGTGATTGACTTAAGAAGAAGCAAAATCCAAAAATGGATCATAAATTATCTAAACAACCTTCCTTGGTCTATATTACTAAAGCTAAGTAGTTGGAGCTAAAAAAATTTTAGGAAAGAAGAAACCCCACCTAGGTGAGTGTTTTCAAATAACAAACAACTTTATGATGAATATTTGTTGGATGTTCCATAAATTGACTAAGTTGTTAAATAGTAAATGTAATGTTCAAGCATGTAGTGATCAAATAGAGAAGTCACCCAATCAAGAGCCAATAAGTTGTTGGATTTGTGTAGAGAGTCTTGAAATCCTAAAAAGGCATGTGGTTGGATCAACAAGAGTAAAACAAACTTGCAACTAGTAAGTCTTAAATCAATAAGAAGGTCAAGATAATATTTTCATTGGCAAAGCAAAAAGCCACAAGAAGAAAGAGTAACCTCAAGACCTAGAAAGAACTTAAGTCTTCCTTAATTTAAAATGTAGAATGCAACTTGTTTTCTAGGCTAAAAAACTCCTTAAGTGAAGTCCTTGCCAATATTATATCACCAATGTACACAAGTAATGTTATGAAGGAGGTGCTTGTGGATTTGACAAATAAAGAATGAGTGATATGAGTTTGGTGATACTAATAGTCAAGGAGAAAACTAATAAGTTTTTCAAACCACATCATGCTAGCTTGTTTAAGTCTATAAAAGGACTTCAAAAGCTTGCAAACTTGTCCAACCTTTAGAGCCATTACATCTTGAGAAACAACCATATACACATATTCACTTAAATCCCTATGTAGGAATGCATTATTAACATCCAATGATGTATAAAAAACTAATGCAAGCAAGACTTAAATAGTGGAAAGCTTGACAACTAGAGAAAACATATAAAAAATCCAAACCCTCTATTTGATTGTGGTCATTAACTACACGATGTGCCTTAAATCACTCAATACCCCCACCAGCATGCCATTTGATTTTATGTACCTATTTGCTTCCAATGAGAATAAAAATAGTAGGGGGATCTACAAATTCTAAAGTCTTGTGATTGTTAAGAACCTTAAATTCAAGTTTCATGACCTCTACCCAATGAGGATCAGAGTTAGCTTCATGATAAGAAACATATTCTCTATTGGAAGATAGGAAAAAAAATATAGGATAAGTGAGAAGAAAAATACTTGAGAATAGAAAATATATGTGGATAAGGAATAAAGTATAGTGAAGGTAGAATTACAAATGTATTCTTGAAAATGGGAGGAAGGATTAACAAATTAGTGGTAGAAATGTGTGTTGGTAAAACATGAATTGGTGGTGGAGATAGGATAGGGTGAAGATGAAATACGTAATATAGAATTACTGGTAAGATCTCCAAAATAGATGTGATGTTTGAATGAAGGCGAGTCATGTTTCATAGAATGAAATGGAAACTTTAAATAATAAAATGCAACATCCCTTTATAGTAATATCTCTTTAGTTTGTATATCAAACACCATGTAATCAACACCTTGTTTGAATACAAGGAAGACACATTTCTTAACTCAAGAATCAAACTTACTCCTATGACATTGTAGCTAACTATAGTTAATCTCTATTGAGCATAAAATAGACATTAGAAGAAAGTTAATCTCTATTGAGCATATAGATACAAAAATCAATGATCTAACAACAAATTGCTAACTATAGTATTTTAGGATCATATGTTTCATATAGAAATCAATGAACTACATTAAAATTCATGTCTTTTTCATTATATGACTTTGTGCACATTAAATTTGTCATATAGGGTTATGATTAATTTGAACCAATATAGTTTGGACTTATTTTAATCATTAGATAGTATTATAGATTGTAATACATAAAAAGAAATGTTTATTTTAAAATATAATTATCATAATTCATGTATGATCATTTCTATATGGTTTTAAGAATTTTAAACTTTAAGTTAAATGACCATATTTAATTGTTAGTAATATGATTCATTTCTAAAGAATATATGAGCTAACTAAAAAAAATGTTAAAAAATATTAAATGGATCATATATTATGAGAATTTATGTTTGGTTTGATCACTTATTAGTATAGGTAATTGCTTAATAATGAGAAGTTATTACATAGAAATAAAATCAATTATTACAATAGCTATAATAAACATTTTATTGTTCTTAATGGAAGAATTAATAGAAGGTCATTATGATATGATAATAAGGAAGAAAGGTCCCTAGTCTTGTGTATAAATAATATGTAATGTTCCATTGATTTACATATTTTATAAAAGGTTAAGACTAGAAGTTTTTTTTTTCTCTAAATACTAATATATTTTATTTGTTTGATATTATATAGTACAAAGTTTGACAGTAATGATTATAAGTAAGGTTGATCAATGGTTGGTTTGGGTCGGATGTAGATCCAAAATATTTAATCCTATCAAAACTAAATTCATGTTAATATTAAATTGTATCTGACTGTAAAGACATTTTAGTTAGTCGATTTTTATATTTGGTGGGTAACATGTTCATTGAGTGATTTACAACGGATTTAAGCCTTAAAAATAATAATTGTTAGAATGAAGATTTAGATGAAGATGGTGAAAATACATGGATAATAGTTTCAATGAAAATTCCTATTATGGTAGAGAATGATGTATTATGCCTTTGACAATGCTCTTTTTACTAATAAGTCATCCCCCCATATTATTATTCTATTGTGCTTTTTTATATGTTGTTTGTGGTATTATGCTTTTGCTGTTTACAATAAAGAAGAACAATGTCAAAAAGGAGATCCAACTAACTGGTAATATTGATTATAATGGAATGAAAGAAGAGATAAGTGATAAGGAATTACCCTTCTCTTTATCTTTTTTCTTTCTCCTTACAAATATCATCACTAGCAGTATAAAATAAAATTTCATACCTTAAAAAAACATGACATATTTAAAATGTTCTAAAGTAAAAATAAAATAAAATAAACTAATAAAATTATTATACTTGTGTTATACCAATACTTCAAATCCATGGTCTATTTTTTTTTCTCTCTCTTTAAATTGCATTCCATAAAATAATAGTTTTTAATTCATAAAATAATAGTTTTTAATTAAGTAAGTAAGTAAGTAATAATAATAATAATATATTTATCATTTGAAGCAGTGAAATATAAGATGCTAACATGACAATATCTAGTTCTTCTTTTGAGATAAATATATATATATTGACTAGAAAATGATTTTTTAGTCACCCTTTAAATGTCTACACCTTAAAAAAAGGAAGAAAGAATAGATAAATGATTAATTTAATTGATGATGTATGGTGATAGAAAAGAAAGAATAAAAAGATATTAAAGACATTGAAGGAATGTTTGTAATTTATAAATATTCAAATACCATCACTCATATTAATTAGTGCATTTGAAGTTTGAACCACGCCTAACTAATGGACATATATTGTATGAAAATTAAAGTACTACTCGAGTACTGATAGTGAAAATTTTTTTCATATGAAATTGTTCAAAATAACCAATTGTATTTGTATTTTTTAACTCATTTAATACGACATCCATATCAATCTTTTAAATTGAAATTATTTTTACTTTATATTTTTATGGGTTACTATCAATATCAAATCTTTAATCAGACTTAACTACAAGAGATATCCTTTCGCTTACTAAATAATTTTTTTTTTTTATATTATGAATCATGGTTCAATAATTCTTGCAATAACTTACTAAGGTACTATAACTAAACATTGATGAATGTATATTAATAAACTCCTACAAACATTTCTTAATGCACACCTTTTTTTTTAATATATTAATAAGTTATATCGTAAGTGTATTTTAAAATAATTTTTAATTATAATTTTTTAATGTACTTTAATTAAAAATAAGTGAATATAAATTAACAAATCTCACAATTATAATTTTATTATGTATTTATAATTAATATTGAATTATTTATTTATATACATGCTAATATACATATATACTATATAGATTACTACTTTTTTTTATTAATCCAGTATAAAAGGTTTTATATCAATTATAAATTTATTTATTCTTATAATAAATTTCACACAATAATTAAAAGAATATTAAAAAATATGTTGGTAATCTTTCTTCAAGCTATAATTCAATCATAGTAGGAAGATCAAGAATACACAACCCCGACCCTAACTCAGATAATTTAACTATCAAGCTTTTAGGTGGGTAAATTTGGATTTAGTTAAACAAAATAAAAAATTAGCCTAAAGATAAAATTGAGCGAGAGTGAGTTAGAGAAAAATTTGGAGAGAACTTGACACTCAACTAACCTATAAAAAAAAATATCAACAAAAAATATATAAAATAAATTACACTGATATTTTTCAAGATTTATTAAATTTCTCTTTGTATCTTTTTTTTATCTCTATATTAATTTTTTAAAATTATTTAAATATATTATACTTAAATTCTTTAATTATTTGAAACATATTTCACCGTACATTAGAAATATGTAAGTTGGAAAAAAGAATACATGCAATCTTAAAAAAATTCAATAACTTATTTTATTATATATCTAAAAATGCATGAAATATATAAATATAAGGTTTAAAGATCAATTTAGTCATCAAACATAAGAGTTTTTTTTTTAATTATTGATTTTTTTAATTTATTAAAGATTATTTATTTTATTTTAGGTTTTTTTGTCAAGTAATGACATTAAATAATATTATAATAACAACTTCGACAATCTAATAATTTATTATATATTTAAAAAGTTTGACAGAATAATTATAAGTAATTTATTTTTAATAAAATATATTTTTTAAATCTCTATATATTACAAACAATTAATGACGTTATACTAGTTAATGAACAATTTAAAAACATAATTTGAGAAAAAAAAATTACATATAACCATCATGTTAAATTGTTAAACTCTTTAACATGTGACGAAGCATTGGATTGCAAATTTTTGGACTACAAATGTCATAATTATATTATCATTTAAAGGATAATATAAACTAAAACTTAAAATTTACTTAATAGATGGCCTAAAAAAATTTAAAGAACTAAAATAAAATAAAAAGTCTTAAGAACCAAAACCAAAAGATTCATATTTTTTAGGAATCAAATTGATATTTAAACCTAAATGTAATGGTAAATGTCAATTTGGTAAGAAAGAAAATATTTTTCATTTGATATAACAATTTATATAATACGGTTTTTTTATGTTTATCTCTCAACCTCATTATCACATAAAATAAATGTTATATAAATTATTGTAGAAATTATTATACAAATAACATTTTTTTATTTAAAGTTGGTGAGAGATCAATTTGTTTTTTTCTTCTTCTTTATTCTTTAGGTAATATGTGATATAGGAAATATTTTGCTTCTAACCAATTTTTTTTTCTTCAAAAAATGACATTTATAGGAAAACTTTTTAAAATATAAAATATGTTTAATTATTGTTTTTTTGAAAGTAGTGTTTTTCTATTTAATTATCATAGAAAAACTTCAATAAATTTAATTAATTATTATAAAAAATTATCCTCATTTATGAACATGATAAATTTTTGTTCTCATTTATATATAAATTAAAATTCTAAAAAAATGTCAATAACATTTTTGTTCTCATTTAAATTTTTTATTTTAGTCTTTATTATTAAATAACAATGTTACATGATGATGTATAAAAAATGTTGACAATCTATTAACTTATCATATCATCAAAGAGTATAATAAGACCGTCACATGTAATTTTTTTTTTATAAACTATGTTTTTAAATTTTCATTTATTCAAAACAGATGATAACATTTAACTAATTTATAAAATATTTAAAAATACAATTTATCAAAAATATGTAATTGTCCGTCTTGTCAAACTTATTGATAACTTAACATATTAATACATTGTCAATATCATCGATTAACGTTATTATTTAATAATAAATATTCTTTAAAAAACTAAAGAATTAAAGAAATTAAAAAATTAAAATGAAAAAACACCATACTAGCCTAATCACTTATCATTATTTATAAGACATTATTTTAAATTTTTCTATCCTTTTTTCTAAATTGTCTTTTTCTCTCTTAATAAAAATTAAAGAAGATAAATAAATTTTCATTAAGTAAAAAGAAAGTTTTATAATTAATGTTAATAATGTTAAGAATAATATTTAAATTTATGTTTTTAATATATATAAATTAATCAATATTGTGTTTTAAATAAGGATATAGGTAATATTTTAAAAATATTAAAAAATTATTTAAATTTTTATTTTATGGAACATGAAATATTTTTTGTCAGGTTTTTATTCCGAGATTATTTACCAAATGTCACTTTACACTAAGATCTAGGACAGACGAAATAAATAATCTAATTCAATTAACTCAAATGTTGGATGGGTTAAATATTCTGCAAGATCTATTCATATAAAGATGGTTGAATATTCTCGAAATCTTCAAATATTGACTTTTATGATGTTTAATTGAAAAGCATAAATGTGTACACACTGAAAATTGACATTGCATCTGTACACGAAAGTTGTCTTTGGTGAATAAATTTAAATTTAAACTTGGTGTGAAGCTGTTTTGATTTTAAAAATAAAATAAAGAGTGGTATTTTCTTTTCACATCCGTTGCTTAGGAGGTATAAAGTGAGTGAAATGAAAAATGAGATAAAAAGAAAATATTAAGAAACTTTGAACAAAATGTGATGAAAAATAGAAAGATAAAAAGAAAGTAATGATGTAAAAGTAATATCGGAGAAAGTAAATGTAAAAAGATTAAAAATCTAAAATAAAATAACATGACATTAATATATATTTTGGAGTTATTAAAATATTAAAATAAAAATAATTAGAACTACAATTTTATTTCGATATTTTACAAGTCAAAATTACTTAAATTTCTTTTTAATAAGTCTGTGATTGGTTAAATATATGAGATAATAAGATATTACAACAACCTAATCTTATTCGCGTAACAAATAATTAGTATATTTTATAGTAAAATATTAAAAATATAATCTAAAATATTTTAAAATATTTAAAATTATGAAATTAAATGGAATTAATTTAAAAAATTAAAACAAAAAATAAAATAACATGTATCATTCTTTATAATAAACTAAATTAAAAACTAAGTCACTATAACAATCATATATTATTAATATAAAATATGAGAGTGTCAGTCCAATATATGGTCGAGTTGATTCTATCAAAAACTGTGAGTAAACCACTGTAAAATAGGGTAATTGTCCTCTATAAAATAAAAAGAAGGTAATTGTCATTTTAATATGGAAGGTATTAATAAGTTGGGAATGGAAATACTATCTACTTCTTAATTATATTTTGATGGCACTGAGAAGAAAAGTCATTTCTCATTCCATTGCATTTTTTCTTTTAATTTGTTTGTTTGTTTCACACTAAACTAGATCCAAATAGGACTCAAGTTGTAATATGGTGACCACAGATAGGGAAAATAATTAATTAATTAATTAACTCTAGCTTGCATAGAATAAGCACCTTTTTTTTTATCTTCCTTACCCAATTTAACAACTTCTTTGTAATAAGGTAACCACAAATAGGGAAATAATTAATTAATTAACTCTAGCTTGCATAGAATAAGCACCTTTTTTTTATCTTCCTTACCCAATTTAACAACTTCTTGGTAATAAGGTGACCACAAATAGGGAAATAAATAATTAATTAACTCTAGCTTGCATAGAATAAACACCTTTTTTTATCCTCCTTACCTAATTTAACAACAAATGTTTTATAAAATGAAAGGTTAATATTCAAGAGAAATTCTTAATAATACGAAACGAAAATATACGAAATAATATATTAACCACCCACTATGATTTCTGTCAAAGACAAATTTTTTTCAACTTTTAACGTAGTATTATTATAATTATTATTATTCAATCACATATGAAAGCATTTGTAACAAATAGCAAAGTAAACACACAATAGCACGCTTCTTCTTTTTTTATACTTAAAATAAAAATTATTTAATTTTACAAGCAAGAGAACTTATAAATAAAAATCAATTATTTCCTAAAAGCTAAACGTGTTTGAAACATATAATCGTGCAACGAGCAATGTTATGTGCGCACAATATGCAATTTACATTGCATAATTTACATGGGGAGTCGAGTGAATAAAAAAGGGAAAGTGAAAAAGAGAACAAAAAATGAAGGACAATAATACGAATTTTGAATTATTATTATTTTGTACGAAATTTTCACGTGGGAGCAACCACGGGTGGACTAACTTCGTAGTAAAAAACTTAGCACGAAGACGAAGTTCCACACCTAAATGAAAAAGATTATTATTACATCGGTTTGGTTTACAATAATAGAAACATCATAAAATTTCACCAAAAAGAATAGAAACATCATAAAATTTCACCAAAAAGAATAGAAACATTATAAAAACATAAAATAAGCAAACCATTTGTGCCCCAAAATATCATCCAAGTTGTGCTGCTCCAAGTAACAACATTATAGTCCCGCAATAGATTATTGCTGAACCCACCAGATTAACTTCTGAATATGACCTGGATTTTGCATAATAAACTGTGATAATCATTTTATTCCATACCCAACAAAAGGGAGATTAAATTCAACGCCCCATTAAGAAGTGTGGGAGCTAATAAATTGACAAAAAGATGTTGATAACAATCTTTGAAGAGGATGGGAAAGATAGAAACTTGTTGATCATCAATCTTGACAAATCCAAATCAACCATGAGTTTTAAAAGCTTCCCACAACAAATTCTGGGAAGAAGGGTCACTCAGATTCCTTGCCTGAAGGGCTGCAGTCCTGAGGGTCTTAAGAGTCCTCAGATTGGCCTCAATAAATGTCAAACTCCTGTAAGGCAAATTGTGCTTCTTGCATAGGTCAATGACCAATGGTGAAACTTTCCTCAATTGGGCCCTTGGAAGCCTTGGGAACAAATGGTGCTCAAGTTGGAATTGCAAGCCCCCAAAGAACCAATCCATCCAAGATGAGCAAGAGATGTCCAACGTGCCACCAGTTTGCTTCTCAAACCAGTCATTGCCATTTGGTGGCCCTTCATACACATCTGCAGCAAAATGGTTCAAACAAAATTGAAGGTGTTGGATGGAGCAAGCAGCAAAACTGGCTAGCACAAACATGACCCTTTCTCCCCAATTTGGGAGGCAAGAAATTAGGAGAGGGAACCAAGTCCAAAATACAAGGATCCCTAAAATGTTGAAAGCTCTATCTGGGACCTTGCGCCTAGAAAACAACAACAACAAAGTCTGGAGGTACAAATTGACCCTGGCAAAGCACAGGACTGGGTAAAATGTCAAGTGTTGATAACTGATCAGAAACCTGGACAAGGTATCAAACTTCAACTTCCTCCCATAGAAACAAGACTTGATTGAATCGAAGAAACGACTGGACACAGCAAAAACTGGGATGTGTTGCAAATCAGGATCGTGGTCAAGGCTATTGCAGGAAATGTGGTGAGCGTTGTGAGTCCACTTCCACCATGCAATGCTTATCCCAGTCATGCAATTCCCACAAAGGATCTGTGCCAATTTGTTGTAACCAGGACTAGACATGACCTCATAGTGGCCAGAATCATGACCCACATAAGTGCTTTGCATCCAAAGCAAGCCCAACAAGAGGGCGGATCCCAAATGAGCCCACACACTGGTACACCCTATGGTGCCATAAACAACAATGGCAAACATGACAACAACAGAGGCTAGGGTGTAAAGAGTGACATGTTCCTTCTTTTCAAAAAGGCCCATTTTGGCAAACTCAGATGCAAGCTTCCTATAATCCTTGGACACCTCTGAGACCTTGAAATCCCTGAGATGGTACCCTGTGAAGAAGGGATCAAGATATTTCCATGCAGTGCCTGGATGGTAGGCTATGAATGCATCAGTCACATCCTGCCCTGCAAGGTTCAGCAAGGGAACCTCTCCACCAGGGTGATCCTTTGCCCAATTTGAAACATTGTACACCTTTCCCTGAATGGAAATCCACAAATCCCCTGGCTTATTATGCTCCTTCAACTCCTCAGATGTGATATACTTTCTGTTCTCACCCTCCATTGCTATAAGAATAACACACAAAATGTTATGATATGATGATGTATATGAATATATGATCTTACAATGCAAGCAAATACCCAAATCGAGGAATCCCCCTTAATGATATGATGGGGTTGTTCACAAAGACAACCCCATATTCATGCGGGGACCTTGATTGGATATGGTACCAAGTAGGGATCTAATGTCCCTCCCTCAATCTCTCTTTCTCTGTATATCTTCCTGTATATGATTTTTTTTTTTTTATGAGAAACTAGTTCGTAGACAAGTTTATATAGCAATCTTGAGAGAGATAATAGGAAAGAGAAAGTTTAATAGGATAAAAAGTATACGGTAAAAATAAATAAATAAAGTATATTATTACAAGAATGATATAAAAATAAAAACCTTTTACTATTATAGGAGATTCTCAATGAGCAAAGAACACTTGTCTCTGCGTAAAAGAACACCACACAAACAACAACAAAAGGTTTGGTTTAGGGTTGTCCAAGTCATGGACCAAACCAACCTGTTATAATTAAGTACCAGCTATTGGGTGGCTGTAAAAAGCTTTATTCTTACTATAATATTTTTGGATCAATGTTTTTTGCGGTTGCTTTGCCGGTATTTGCAAAGATAAAGTCCACGCAAAGATATTTTTGGGAGCAGAAAATGCAGGCTATTTCGGCCTCCCATACTTGTGGTCACCATGGATGGATGGAAGGAGTCTTAAGTTATTGTAGCGGTCTTTGCAATTTGATTTTGACAAAATAATATTTATATTTCAATTAATTCATCGTACAAAGTACACAGCTAAAGGCCACCAACTCAGCACTTGCATGCATCAATTTATACCAAATTGTTACAATTGAATTAATGATTTTGAATATTCACAAAAAGAATTTTATCGTTTATAATTATTTGAAAAAAATATATAAGATCATTGAAAAAATAATTTCATTAACTTAGAGTCTAGAAATGATATATTGATAAATTATTAAGGTTCAAAAAATAATGATAAATTATTGAGCATGCTTTTGAGAAAAAAAAAAGTTTTAAGGTAAAATTATTATTTTTGTTTGTTAAATTTAATTTGTATTTTATTTTATCTTTTAGTTTTTTATTCTCTAAATTGTTTTTCTAATTATTTTTATTAACTTACTCTTCTAAATTTCCTTTTAATTTTGTTGTACCGTCTCTCAATTTAATGAAAACTCCCTAAATGATAGGATCTTGATTATGACTTCTTTTTACTCGTGCATTTAAAATTTCAAACTTTACTAAAATTATGTATACTTGTCTGCAAATTGTCTTTATTTGGTGACTGGTTCCTACTTTGTTGTCATTTTTAAATGCTAATGTAAAGTCAGTAGCATTGATCAAATGTCTAGACTCTAATTATGTCATTGTTAAACATTTTTTTATCGCAATCTCACATCAGTGTTAAACGCGGAAACTTCTTTGAATCAATAAAATTTCAAAGACGAGTAAAATTAGGGGAGTACTTAGTCAAAAAAAAAAAAAAAAAATTGAAGACTGAACTAAATAAAATAAGGTAGAGGACCAAAACAAAAACCGAAATTAAATTTGAAGGATAAAACTGAATTAAAAAGAGTTAGAAGATTAAATTAAAATCTAAATTATATTTAGAGGATTAAAACTATAATTTTTCTAAATTAAAATTACAAAAATGATTATTTAAAAAAAAAAAGATTCTATCAACTTATAAGAAATATTTTTTAAATAAAATAAGCGAAATAATCGTTATGTATAATGTTTTGTTTATATAATTATTTGTGTTGATGTGTTGTCTAAGAATAATTAGTCAAAGTAGCAGAAGATTCTTAATGGGTCGCTTCACGTGTTTAGGACAATTTGTTGATAAATAATTTGCCAATTGAAGCGTATATGAAGAGAGAGAGATTTTTACTTAAATGAAATCTTAATCTATAAGTTAGTGTTCATTTCAAAAAAGGAATCTAAAAGTTCGAGTCAGAGACTAAAGCAGTATGTGTTAGTTAGGATTATTTAATTCTCAAATAAAAAAAAAAAAGATAATATTATTTATGATTTTTGGTGAAATTTTCGACTAGTTGTCCTAAGTATTTATTATTGGTTGAGTACCACAGTACAAGTTTGATTTAAAGCTGTTTATCAATAAAAACTTTTATTTTAAATATGAAAATAATATCTATTAAATGTCATATTTATTAGTGCTGTCTGCAAGTGCTTTCTACCAGAAATTCATCAAGAAACTCTATCTAAGTAGACGTAGGCACTTCCATGACTTGTTGAATGATGACATAGGGAAGAAGAATAAGAACAAATTATTAGTTCTTTTTTATTAGGTTCTTGCTTCCATTAGATTTTTGTTTAGTCTTGTAATCATAAGTCAATAGGTCCTCTTGTTTAGACTGTTTTGCTTGTATGTACTGTGTTGATTTACTTGATTTCTCCTTAACATGCACAAATAATATGATTAGGGATTTAAAAAAAAAAATTACATTCATGAATATTTACAGATAAAATTATAATAAATATAAACTATATATCTCTAATATATATTTGTGAGTAATAAATATGAATATCTTTTTAATTATTTGTTAAAAAAAATTGATATTACGATATTTGTATTCGTAAGTATATGTTATTTATTAAAAATACTTAAAAAATTTTATAAATATATCTTGTGTTGTGTATATGAATTTTGTAAGTAATATCATTTCTTTATTTTTTAAAAATATTTTTTTTATTTTAATCTTTAAATTATTTTTTAAGAAATAATTAGAATAAAAAAATATAATTAAACTATATTTTAAAACTAATTTTATTAATAATCTTTATTTATATCTTTAAGATTAAAAGTAAACAATCAATAATGTTAATGCCATTATTTATTTGTTTATTTGTTTTTTCCTTTCTATAAATGAAAATCAATAATATTATTATCTATTTTATTTTTATTTTTATTGATCTTTTATAGCGAAGTAGACAAATTCATTTCTTATATATTTTATATATTTTAGAAGATGATGACATTGTCTATTTTTTTTATATTATTTATTAAAAAAATATAAAAATAGATAATATGACTGTCTATTTTAATTGTTTTTAAATTGATAATACTTCCTTATCATTATTATATAATTTTAAAAGTAGTAACAAAAATAAAACAAATTTCAAGTATTGTTACTTTCTCTTCTAACTAATTTTGTATCGATATTATTATCTATGTTAATATTACTACCTTCTCTTTTAACCACATAGCCATTTGGAAATTAATAATCATGTATTTCTTCATAATTAATATTAGACAAATAAAATAATAGAGTTACTTGACTTGATCTAGCACATCCTTCACTTCCTACAATACCTTCATTATGTGTCTTATCTTCTCCATCTTCACTAAAATCACTCACAATATCTCTAATGTGAACACAATCTTCAACATTGTCTAATGTTATATAAGAAAAAATTACTTTAATCATCTATGTTTAATGTAAAAAATGATTTAAATTAAAAATTACCTTAAAAACTTTTGATAAGTTCATGGACTCATTGTTGTAACATATATTTGAAAGGAAGTATTCAATGTTATTGTCTACTTTCATATTTTAATATATATATATATATATATATATAAAGAAATGCACTTGTCTGCT
>JAMLFT010000164.1:0-53005 GCA_026544285.1 Pachyrhizus erosus
AATTTTGTTACAAGAAATGAAATTTTTGGTCTAGAAAATAATCAAATAGTAGGAAATATCTAATATCTTATTTATTAGTAAATGAACTAAAGGAAATCCATTAGAAGTGGGATCAAAATAATATTTTGAAGAAAATTTCCAAAATATCCTAAAAAATGCAATATATGGTATATTTCCAATTTTTGCAAAGATAAATTGATTTTTCCTTTTACAATTATTATAGTCATAAATAGAGGTTAAAATTCACCATAAAGGGAAGATCAAAAAATTTCAAAAATCTTCAGGAGGGAAATGACCAAAATACCCCTACATCTAACTGTATTCATTATTTCCTATTTTCTTATTCAGAACTTTGTCAAATTTCTTAACTACTCTAATAATTGCATACTTGATTATAAATCTCAAAGGAGTGAAAGATTCTTTAAAAGGAAATCATGTCAATATATGGTTGATAAGAAAAACATCTTTGTGATGCAAACCTCTTGTATATATGTTGATAATGTTTTAATGAATTTTCTTTGATGTTAACCAAACAAATAATACATATTTACCATTATATCAAATTAAGAAGTAAATAGATCGATAAGTCTTCGTAAATAAGAGAGATCCCCCTCAGGCCAAAGACAGATCTATTGATGGCCAATTGAACAAGCAAGAATCTTCAGATCAGAAGATTCCAAGGATTTGGTACCTAGAAGACTTGATCGATTGAAGTAAGGATGGATAAATAAATCGAGAGTGAGATAAAAGAATGGAGAAATGCAATGGGTTGACTACAGAAGGTACCTGAGGAATGTATGCAGGCTGTGGAAGTCCTTAGGGGTGTTTAAGCACCAAGTTTATAAATTGTTAGAATTAAGGAGTCACAATGCCGGCTTGGTAACCCCGACAAAGCAGAGTATTACCAAAGTCAGTAGAGAGAATATAAGCCATGTACCAGCTTGAGATATGTACTCCTGACTATTACCCAAAAATGTTGCAACTTATGGAATTGCTAATACGATTACATAAGTCCTCTAGTGAAAAGGAGTAAATGAGGCAGCAAGGGATCCTTATAATCAATAGAAATTTATCTAGGACACAACACGATGAGATGAAATAGATGTATTTACAAATGTGTATGTTTTGTATATGATTAGTCAGGTACCCCGATACTATATAATTAAAATTGAGAATCGAAGATTCACTCATACATTAACCATTTCAGGAGAAGATGTCTGATAAATTCCATTCACTATTCCATCTGTCAATAACTCCCCTATGTGGGTGGTGGATTAGAGATCCACTATATCAACTGTATACCTATATTGGATATGTTTGTTTCACTTTCTTTCATGCAGCTAACCCTGTTAACTCTCACTTCTTATGGACAAATCGATCTCTTGATTGTGTTAACACAGGTGGAACCACCAAGGGTTTCAGAATCACCTCTTGGTTTTCTATCCCACCTTAGAAGGAGAAGACCACATAACTCTTCCATTGGCCATGATAGGCATAGAGTAGCCAGATCTGCGCCTAGAATTTACTTATATGAGGAAGAGAATCCTTCTAAAGATCCGAGAGACGATGTTTAAAGTTTTCTTTGTTGTAATGTTAACAACGTAATTTAGAAGCTTTTACTTAGTAGAACAAAGTAGCTTTTATGTATGTGTATTTTGAGTAATGAAAAAGTAGTCGTTACAAAATGTTTTTTTCTATTATAATGGAATATTCAAATGCATAAATTATCAATGTCAAGGTTTACAATTATTTTTTGTCTTTTAATCTCTGTTTATAAATTAAGTATGATATCTCAATAATAAAAACTTTTAAAATATTTTTATAAATTCTCAAATTTTGGTATCTTTACAAGCCTTCCTACGTGCACTTAACATGTTAAAATTTATGTTCTAAAAAGTCAATATTCCTCCATGATCAATTCTATGTCTTAATGTCAGTGATTATTAATCACCACGACTTAAAATTACTTATATTGAATGAAAATATCATATTTTAAGGACTACTTTGATATGTTAAAATGAGTTTTTTATAATAAATTTTATAACAATAAATGAAATGTCTATAATTTTATCATTTGTGACAATTTTTTTTTATTATAATACATCTTATACATCATATTTAAATTTTGTTGACATTTTGTAATTGTGACTTTTTTACTTAGTTTATAAAATATATTAAATATATTACATAACATGTTAAAAAATAATTTAGTAAGTATTGATTTAGAAATATTGACACAAAAAAACTTATATAAATATAAACAAATTTACTCTAATTCTTTTTTATCAATTAATTATTCTTAAAGTCAAATATTTATTTTATCAAGGAACAAGTGTCAAATGATTTTTTTTTCTTACATAATATTTAATTAATCTTACTTTATTTTTAAAATAAAAAATTATCAACATATTTTCATACATACACAAAATAAATTTATACTCATTATAATTTATGTCTGTATTGTATTATATGGTCTACGAATTAACTTTAACTTAATTTATATATATATGATATAATTTTATATCATAAAATGTTAACATGTTTTTTTTAAGAAAAATAAACTAAATCAAGAGTTTATTATAAAGTTATTATTGAGTTTTCTTATATTATATTTTTTTTAAATTTATATATAAATAATTTTTAACTATTCTTTTCTATGTGATAAAAAATAAATAAGAATAAAAAAGAATTTCCTGAAGATGTTAGACATATAGATTTTGTCAACATTTTTAATAAAATTATAATTTAAAAGTTGCCTAATTATGATAACATAAAGTATATATATGTTATTATGTCACATTATTTTTAATAAAACTATATTTATTTCTTTATATTTTTTTAAAAATAATAAAAAATATTACCTCTCTACAAATAATTATCTTACATCGCATAAAAACATGCATTAATAATAATAAAATTTAAAATTTAATATATACTATTCAAATTCACTGCTAAGTTGACTCGAGTGTATCATTTATCATTATTATGATATTACATATTGAATAATCTAATTCAATTGGATATTAAAAAAATGAATTTGAAATTGTAAAGAAAATAAATACTTTTAATTAATTTTTTTTGGAGAATATGATTAAAGTGTGAAATGTGTAATAAGGTTTTTGTATTTTTTAAACATGCATATATTTAACTCTAATTATAAATCTGTCTGTAATTTTATTGTAGTCATATTTGTTTGAGACAACACATAACATAAGATGTTCATTTTTACAATTTTTCTATTCAATAAATTGAATAGCACAACAATTTCTTGAGAAGTCTGAATTTATGTTTTTGGGACATTTAATTATTAATTACAACTTAAATAATAAATGCCACATTAAAAACCTATGCCCAGTGAGGAAATAGATGTTTTTTTACATGAAGAGAGAAAATGGAAAAAAAGATATATCCTATAGTTTTGTAAAAAAAAAAAAATACAACAAAAAAATAAGTTAAAGAAAAAAATTAATTTTTAAATAAATGTAGTAGATGAAAGTGTAAACTGTAAATTTACCATTAACAAACCCGTGCTGGAAGTGGAACTGAAACCCTGCCAAAGGATCGTTCCATTTGAGTCGTCTAGTGTCAAACGCGTGACCCTGGTTTTCCGCACTCTAAAACCCTTCGTTTTCTTTTCCCACCACATCTCTCAACGCCTAAAACCCTATCTCATAGATTGCTCTGTTCTACTTCCATTCCATGTGTAAGCGTTGAGTGCGTAGCGATCATGGCGAAAGTCACTTCCAGAGACGTTCAAGAGATTGTGGAAAAACTTTCGTCCGATAAAGCCAAAGCTCGCGAAGTCATTTTCCTTTCTCAAACTCACTATTTCGATTCCTTTCGTTGCTCGTTAATCGGCGATTTTGCATGGATAAAAAACCTTTATTGTTCGTGTTAATGCTATGCATGTAGCAATAAAGAAATTGCAGAAATTTGTTAGTGTGGAAATTATTGTGTTCAACAAAGAAATTAGAAATCTGTCTCGCGAATGCCGGATAGTTGCAGTAATTTGAACTAGAGTAGCAGAGAGGGATCATCTAATTGAATAGTTGTTGTTGTCACTATCATTTTACCTTCAATTTTTCATATTCTACTACTAAGAAATTGCTACATTCTGGATTAAGAATGTGTATAAGCTACATATCTGTAAGGTTCAGTGAGTTTGATGTTTCAGTCCTAATTACTGAAATCAGTGAATTTAAGAATGACATTTAGCCTGTTTACGAAACAGATATTATCTTACATTCATTTTATTTTATCATATCATATTGTTATGATTGTGTCAGATGATCTTTGTTCATTATAAGGATTTTTTCTTTCATGTTCTACTAAAATTTTGGAAGATTCTAGATTAAGAAACTTCATAAGCTACATATTTGTAAGGCTCACCGAAGTGATGTTTCAGTCCTAATTGCTGAAATTAGTGAATTTGAGAATAACATTTAGCCTGTTTGCCAAATAGGGATTTTCTCTGTGTACAATCTATGAGGACTCTGTGTTCTGTTCTAAATAGTGTTATTTTTGTTGTATGTCAACAGGAAGGGATCAAGTTATTAAACACTTGGTTAGAAGGAGAAAGATCATATAACTTCTGCAAATTTATTGGACTGAATACTGCAAAGCTTAGGCCAGATGAAGTTCCTCATTGTAAGATGATTTTTTAAAGTGAATTTTACAAGCATTGGTGGATGCAATATTTTTAGTGTTATCCATGCCAAGGTGTAATGGTGTATACATATGATTAATTTGTTTATTTTAAATTTTTGTGGGGCAGCTGAAACATGGCCTTTTCTTATTTCTTTACTTATTAAATCTGCATCGACGGAGACATCCTCAAGTAAGCGGAGAAATCCAAAAATGATATATGCGAAGACTCTTCGAATTGCTGTGCAACGGGCAGAAGATGCCAAGTGTTCAGGTCAGTTGGAGGTAGTTTAGTTCTTATCATGCTTGTTCTTTTCTCTCCTTTTGATTATAAGCAAATAATATAATAAGATAAATTAAAAATTAATTGTGTCCAGAAGCTGGGTAACAATTTGTGAAAAGAAAAATAAATGATTATTAGACACCAATGATGTTCACAACTGTAAGACATCCCCTTTTTTTTTAATGATTGAGATCTTGAACTTTTTGCTTCTAAACAATGAGCCAACAACAGAATGATTCTTCAGGTTACAATACGACCCATTTTAGACATTTTTTCTTTTTTCTCTTGTCTAATTTTCAATAATATTTAATACTGGCTCGAGTGGCCTCAGCTGATATTTTATTTTAAAATAAAGGCAAAGAGAATACCAAGTCTTTAGACTCAAAGCTATGTAAACTTGCAATGGAAATTGCCTTTGTTGTGTTCTCTACTTATTGTGGACATACTGATAATCATTTTAAAGTCTCTTTGAGCTGTTAAAGGCTCATTGTAAATATGTTTATTGATTCATTTGATTATTGTTGTTCTGATAAGAGTTTGGTTATCTTCTTGTTATAGGAGTAATTGCTCATATTAGTGCTAAGAAGTTTATTTATTTTTCTTTTGCTTTCTTTTGTTGATGGTTGTACTCTAGTATTTGCCTTTGGTATGGTTTATGATATTGTTGTATCTTGAAGGCCTCTTTTTCATTATCCTTTTTTCTTAGCATTTCACTGGTTCCCATGTTTGTACATTCTTGAGGTATTGTATGCTTTCTGGAATTTCACTTTTAGGAACTCAAATGATAGGGTGATTATTGATTTTCTATATTTCCTTACTTGTGACTCACTCACTTGATACCAATCTTTCTAGGGACTTGAAGCAAGAAACTTTACACTAGATTTTTGGATGTTCTCCCCTGAAAATCTTTCTGTTTTAAATTATCATCCAACCTCCAGTAGTATTAATTCCTCACTTAAGTAGACTTATTCAGACACTTCCATTGCTAGAGAATAGAGTTGGATATTGTGTTAAGTGTTAATAGCTTGCACTACATAATTAACAGTTTTTGTTAAATTATAACCGGTTAATATGATTGCTAAGTGGTTAAATGCCACAATGAATTGTTGACTCAACAATAACTAGTTCCAATATGGTTGATGTGAAGTCAAAATAAAATTAAATGTGTCTGAATAACTAGTGGTATAGTTCTATAGAAAAATACTTGTTGTACTCTAGAATTGCCAACAAAGGTTTAGAAAAATTTCAAATCAGGAACTCCACGTAAAATATTTATGTTTTAGAAAAATAACCACATGTATGCATTATATATTGGCTTAAATGAGTGTTGTAAGTGTTTATTGCCTTTTCATGGTAAAGGTTCTTTTACCATGAACTTGTTTTTTGTAAATCTGTTTTTTGAAAAAGTTTTTATTGTGACATTCTTTAGTGTTAGCATGAATTTTCTATTACTTGTAAGAAAATAACATAAATGCTTATCACTTAATAAGTGTTTGTATACCTTTGAGGTTTTATTTTGATATTTTTTGTAATTACTTTCTTAAAATTCTACAAAGAAAAATATGGGAACTTTAATCTTATGAATTTTAAGCCATGAACTTTCCTCCTTCTCTTAATTATTTGCTTTTCATTTTATTTTTAGGAAAAATGTTACCGTTGTCATCTGTAGTTAAACCACTTTTTAATCATGTTTGGGATGTCCTGAGCAATGTTCCAAGCTTTCATTCTGAATATGGGATTATCCTTCGGCGTCTACTGTCAGTTAGGGATTATAGTTTTCAGATGAGGAAGCGCATTTACTGCAGTAAGTTTTTGTTAACTTAAGGCTTGCATCATCCCCACATCTCATCAACACTACCAGTTTAATCTTCTTGCCCTCCTAATCAATTTCTTTTGGCTAGACCTGGTGTTTCTGTACATCGAGAAAGTTGAAGCAAGCTTAAATGGAAAAAATATTAGCAATTGTACTTCCAAGGAGGAGGTCTTCCGCTATATCTTGACACTTCATTCTCTTTTAAAATATCCTCCTGGAGACTACCCTGATAATGTAAGGGAAGACATTGTTAAGGGGTTTGTTGGAATCTGTTCATTCATCAGGTATTTCCTAATGTGATTCATTGTTTATTTATATATTTTTTTCTATTATTGTTGTCTGCTAGAGTGCAATACCTCTTATTGTTACTTTTTTCAGGGAAGAGGGCAAGATACCACGTAAACTTGTTGAGTGTATTAATACATATTTATTAAATGATGGTCCAAATTTGGGCTTTCAGCTGTTAGAGATTCATAATGCCATGCAGCAGTTTGTGTTCCGCAGTTGGCTGACAACACATGATCGAGTTCTCAAGGTCTCTTACAATTGCATGTTAAAGCAAATACCATATTAAATTATAAATTGTTTTCAAATTTTTCTATTAATATTTCTGTTGCAGGATTCACTTGTGTTCTATGCAAGGATACAGTTGAATTTAATGAGAGGTGCTGCTGATAGGTGCTTATTTGTGGAACAGCTTTTGGATGTGATTTGCAAGGATCTTGATCAAGGTAGCATGTCTAGTACCTCAATGCTGCGGTAAGTATTTCTAATGTTATCTGTGTTGACATTGTATTAATGATGGATCTTTTAATGAACTCTTCATGATGTTATCCATGATGATCTTATTGAACTTTCTACCCAGGGGTGATGGAAATAAAGATGATAAATTAGGAGCTTTGAGTAGCTCACAATGTGGATTGGTGGAACTTGCAGCAGTTCTATTTTCTAGGGTATTACTAGAAACCCAGCTGTCAATTCCTGGATTTAATATTTAAGTTTCTGATCTCAATTCTTGACAAATTATTTATCTTCTCTCTGCAACAATGTTGATTGAATCTGACATAATTAATTACATAGGACTACGAGAGTCTTCATGGTTTTTCTTATGCTTCCTTTTTCCTTCATTGTTTTTATATGGCGTGCTTGATGAATATTATTTTTGCTGGTATATTAGGAGGTCAAAATGTTATGGATGTGTGGGTTTATTGCAGTGCCCTTGTGTGATTAGTTGGAGCAGAATGCCTGCATTATGTGTCCTCTTTGCAAATGCCTTTAGATTTGACTTCAAATTTTATTGTCTTTATTGACATCTCTGGTTCTCTGCTTATTGTTTTTAAAAGAGTTTCCTTCTTTGATATGCTGATAAGCTTTGCCTTCTTGTTTAGCCCTTTATTTTCCTTGTTATTTATACTTCTGATTTGGAGATTGTCTTTATCTCTCCTCCCTACTCCCTACTTTTACTAGTGTCATTTGTTTTTCTTGTTGGGATGATCCATTCAGTTTTGCAGACTTTCTTGTGACTTTGTGCTACTATTATATTTTCATTTATTAAAATGTCACCATTTCTCCATCTTTAAAGTGCTATTTGTGTATGTGATGTTCAGTAATGTTTATAGATTGGGAAACTGGTTTTGGGGATTTAGTGTATGTACTAATTTTTATCTTTTTCCCCTATAAGAATTTCCATATTGCTGGTTAATTTTCCCTAATTTTGTATTCCTCAGGCATGCCTGAATACAACCAGATCCTCATTAAGTGAAAAACGGCTTAAGAGGGAGCCTCCTGCTGTGATCCTGAGGGAGGCACTCATGAAAGGCAAATGGCTATGGTAATTTATTAGCTAATTTGAGGCTTGCACTGCAGGACACATTCTGTAGTATGCCATACTGGCACAGACTATTTAATTTTTTGGGTTTCTGTTATGTACTTGTTTTTTTATATATTTTCCTTATCTTTTTGTACTGTTTTCTCCCCCTTGTCCTATCATAACCGTCATTCTATTATAAAAGCAATCATTCTTTAAACTTCTATTTTCAGTTCATATTTATATTAGTAAAGGTTTGTTTTGGGTTTGAGTCTTCTCCATTTGTTCACCTCTGTCTTCTGTCTACCATTGTGTTCTGTTTCTCAGAATATTTAGCTTTCTTTAACAAGTTATATGTTTTATCATGGTAGAACAACTGGAAAACAATATTATGCATTTGCATTTTTGCTTTCATAACATGTACAAGACCATTTTGTACTTTTGTGCATGCAAAGCATGTTTTCCCTTTCAAATATTTATAATATTAGAAATTCAGTAGTGCCTCGGCCTTTAGCACAGACAATGAATTGATGCATTGACCTGTATTATATACTATGCTTGGATTGTTTGGAAGCCAGGGATTCTGAATTGGCTCTCAAATCTATCAGTTTGAACTTATGGTATCAAAGTTGCTGAAATTTAGGGCTTATGATTTTTTAAAGGTTAAAGGATTCAAATTGAGCTATTATTGGCTGATATTTGAGAGCACAGATAAGGCATGAATTGAAAATTCAATTTTGGACTTGGGACTTAATCATCATTTGCTTCTAATATTTTTTAAATTCTTAATAATGAAATAAAATCTGGTGATTGGTATGATGTATAATTGTTTGCATTGTAATGTATTAGATTATTTTGAATAACTTCATCTACTTATATTCTTTTTATAGAAATGGAAACATAGAGAAAAAATTGATAGGTCATGATCACACTTGCGTTTGGTTTATGTCATGAAATGTGTACTAGAGCAATTATATACGTGTGTCCAGGATTTGGTGTTTATTCACATTACCCTTTTCTCAGTGTTTAAGTTGTTGGGTTTTAAACCAATTTTGGGTTTACTGTATTTTTTGTTATCGTTTTATCTATTTTTCCCATTTGACTGTATTTGATCTTATGCTAGAATTTGTCTTCTGTAGTAAAAGTCCTTAGTCCTTGAATGCATCTTCAATTTTGCTGTTGTATCCTATTGGTAGAGATTGTTTAAATTATAATAGTGGCAAAATCTGATGAAGGATCTATGCTATAGGAATGCTGCTTTTTGTTTTCTCACTCGCAACTACCATACTCGCATTGGCAAAGATCTGTTTATCTACTGGTTTGAAGGCATATGTCTGAGTTTTGACAGGTAATTTAGGGTTCGTGGGCTAAACAAAGGAACAATTACCATGATCATTTATTTCAATGATGGCTTCCTTCATAGCTGTCAGAATATTATGTTATCTTAGCATTTATTATTTGATAGCAATCTTTTGGTGATTGATCCCATGTAATTATGTTTGATTCTATTCTATTAGTATAAATACAGGTTATGTGTGGTCATTAACACAAATACAGTAAATAATTTCTACATGGTACCAATAGTTTAGGTTCTTCCTCTCATCTTTTTCTTGTTCTCCTTCCTTTTTTGCTGTGCTTCCCTCTTTCCGACAACCTCAACTTGCTGCTGTTTGACTGTTTTTGGCTACAGTTTGGTCTCTTTTCTGCAGCTATTTGGCCTTATCTCAAGGCTTCTGCAGGCTCTTTTGACCCAGGTTCTACTGTCACCTTCACTACCGTGCTGCTGATCCTGTGTGAAAAATTATCTGGGACAAACTATAGCACTTGGGCTGCTGCTGTTCAATTATGGTTCCAAGGCTAAGGTCGTGCTACTCATTTCACCACGTCAGCCAGCAAGGTTCCTGTTGTGGAGTGCATCTGTTGGCAGTAGGTTGATGATTCCTTGTGCAGTGTTTTGTGGTTCTCACTCACTCCCAACCTCTAACCACAATGTCAGGCTTACACCACATGCTATGATGTCTGACATAAGGCTTAGAAAGTCTATTCCAATGACTTCCACTGTCTCTAGCATTATCACCACCATGATGAACACCAAATTGGAGAATATGGATATGTAGGCCTATCTTGACAAACTTGAACGATTAATTGCTGATTACAATATCTCATGCCATATACAAGTGATACTAAAGCCTTTTATCACCAATGCGGTGACCACTTCATGGTCCTCGCCCTTATCGGTCTCCCACCTAACCTTGATGTTGTTCCTTAGCAGATTTTATCTGCCTCGGTTTTCCCCACCTATGATGTGGTCAGTAAACAACTACTACACCTCTTCGATTCCCACAACTTTGACACCTCCTCTACTTCTATCATCAGAGATTCCTTAGCTCTTGTCTCCAATTCCTTTAATCATGGTGGACGAAATGGAGGTCGTGGTGGCCACCATTGTCCTTGTTGCAACTATTGCAACCACCATTGTCCTTGTTGCAAATATTGCTACCATTGGGCCCATGTTGCAGCCAAGTGTCGCACCAAGGCTAGAGACTAGTAGAAGTCAGGGAATGTTGCTTGGGTTGCACCTCCTACCTCACCTGCCATTGTCTCCTCTACATCAACAATTGATGTTACTATATCTAATGCTGAATACCGTGAACTTCTCCAACTGCATGCTGTCCAAGCACCATCATCGTTTGCTACTGCTATGGCTTAGTCCAGTAATCCTATGGCTTTAGTTTCTCAGTCTCCTTCTCTTGGTCTTTGGATCCTTGACTCCAAAGCCTCTAACCATATGATTAGTAACTGAAACCTTTTTTCTCGTTTGTCTTTTGAATACCGTGAACTTCTCCAACTGCATGCTGTCCAAGCACCATCATCGTTTGCTGTTGCTATGGCTTAGTCCAGTAATCCTATGGCTTTTGTTTCTCAGTCTCCTTCTCTTGGTCCTTGGATCCTTGATTCTGGAGCCTCTAACCATATGATTAGTAACTGAAACCTTTTTTCTTGTTTGTCTTTTTCGGACTCTTTGTCTTCTATTACCTTCGTCAATGGCTCTCACATTCTTGTTTGTGGCATCGTACAAACCCAACCTCTTCCCAACCTGTCTCTAGATTTTGTTTTATTTGTTCTTGGTTGTCCTTTTATTTTGATTTTCATTAGTAAGCTAACTTGTACCCTTCCTTATTTTGTTTTATTTGTTAATGATTTTGTTCTTGTTAGGGATCGATGACGTATTGAGTAGATGATTAGAGCAGGACATGAGTATAGAGGATTGTACCACCTCTCACCACTATTAGCCCTTCTCTTTACCACCTCCCCTAAACTTGCTCATCGATGCCTTGACCATCCTTTTTTTAGTTCCTAATCTTTCTAATGTTAAATCTTTATAGTGTGAGTCGTGTCAGTTAGGCAAACATGCTTGAAGAAGTATACATTGATCAGCCTCCAGGCTTTATTGTTTTTAGGGATTCCCAGTTGGTTTGTCAGCTTCATCGTTCTGTTTATGGCTTTAAGTAGTGTCCTTGTGCATGGTTTGGTCGTTTTAGCTCTGCCCTGCTCTAGTATGACATGACTCGCTGTGATGCTGACTACTTAGTGTTTTTCCTCCATTCTTGATCTAACCTATGCATTTACTTAGTTGTCTATGTTGATGACACTATCATTACTAGCAATGACTTCGATGATATCCTTTGTCTTAAGTCTTAGCTTCACAGTCTATTTTAGAGCAAAAACTTGGGCTAGCTTAAATACTTTTTAGGGATTGAGGTTGCTCAGTCTTCCATTGGCATTGTCATTCCTAGCACAACAGGCTTTTAAACGCTCCATGTGATAGTCATTAGGATGTTGTAATGCACATTCTTCGATACATCAAGAATGCACCATCTCATAGATTGCTATATTATGAAGACAAAGGCAATGCTAAAGTTGTTTGTTACTATGATGCTGACTGGACAGGGTCACCAACATACAAAAGAATCACTTCTGACTATTGTGTTCTCATTGGAGGAAAGTTGATCTCGTAGAGAAGTAAGAAGCAAAACACTGTTGCTCAATCTAGTGCCAAAGCCAAGTATCGTGCTATGGCAATAGCCACATGTGAGCTTACATGGCTTAGGCAACTTCTCTAGCAATTAAAATTGGAGATACTAAACTAATATGTGACTATCAAGTTGTTTTACACATTGCATCTAATCTGGTTTTTTATGAGCAAACTAAACACATAGAAATTGATTGTCACTTTGTGTGAGAGAAGGCACTCTTAGGAGAAATCATCACTAACTCTGTCAGCTCGAATGACCCACTAGTAGACATACTCACTAAATCCCTCAAGGGCACTTGAGTTAATGATATTTGTAACAAGTATGGTTCATATGATATATATGTTCTAGCATGAGGGGGAGTGTCAAAATATTATATTATGTTAGGAACCAAGAATCAGAAAAGGAAAGAAAAGAAAGGTTTTATTGAATAGTAGAAAGAAAAGAACAGAAAATAGGAGAGAAAACTCTCCTCCAAGGATTTTCCCTTCACAAAGAACCAATGCTCAATTTACAATGACAACAAATTCCCTTTTCTCCTATCCTTCTTCCCCTATTTATATCTAATAAACCCTTCTAACTAACTAACTCATTAATAGTCTAACTACCTTAACTAACTCTCCCTTCTCCTTATATCTTAACAATACGTCCCTCCTAAAAATCAACCTTGTAGGTAGGAATTTGAAAACTGGAATTGCACACTGAAATGATACACTTCCTCAACTTTTCTCCAATTGTTGGAAGACAACTGCACCCATTGTAGCTTTTATGGGAACTACCCACTGCCCTTGCATGCAAACTCTGGTTTGGTGGCTTTGGTGATGGAAGGGATGAGGGTAGACTCTATATAACTTGAATCATCATGACTACCTCTGTACACCCTTTCTGCCTTGGCCCCATTGCTGAGTTGTCATCTATAGACCCAACAAAGTTTAATGGGAAAGGCTGACCCAACAAGCTGAAATTCCAAGATTCCAACTTCACTGAAGTTCCAACCACTTTCATAATCGAATTTGGGTCCAATAGTGATGTTTGTTTCATCATAACAGTCTTTTTATGAAGTCTGGATTTTGAAAATAACAAGTCTTGATTGGATTGCCACCTTCAACTTGATTCTTGATCAACTTTATCACTAAGTAATCCAAAAAATAGTCTTCCTAGCCCATATTCTTCAATCTGTTTTCCTTGTATTTCTCCCTCTTTATTGAAGCATCAACTTCTTCATCAATAAATTTTTTTTCAATCTTTGTTTCTCTTGCTAATCTTGATAGATTTTTGGTTTCTTCTCCACCACAAAGGGTGTGGTTCTTGATTACTGAACCTTCTTTACTTCCGGTTTCTGATTTCAAGAATTGCTATTGGTCACTGTCACACTCAAAACTGCTATCCTTTGAATCAGTTTACACTTCTGTGCTTCCATCAAAGAAGGGTAGTTCCACCTCTTTTGCCCAAGAACTGACATCAGCTTCACTGCATTCTGACCTACTTCCCTCCATGTTATTTTTGTCTTGCTGAGTTGATTGGGGATCAACCTCTTCATTCAATAGCTTGCGCAACATGTGTTCCAGCTCTGAAATGGTGGTCCTTTCTTTCAAGAAGATAATGGAAGTCTCCTTTTTTTGATGCAGGTTTCCATCTCAAGTTAATCTTCTTCAAGGTAGTCAATCTTTTTAAAGACTTGGCTACCATAACTATCTCCAAATCTTTTGATCAAAGCTATGGAAAGTGACCCTTAATATGAGTTTGGGTTCTCTTGGAACCAAGAATAGAACCAATGTATTGCCACATCCTCTATGCTCATGAATGCATATTGCAGCTTATGGAATGAATGAATTTCTTGTACCTCAGAATTTTTCAGCCCTAGCAATTCAACCAATCGGGTCTGCCCCTACAAATGCTGGCAGCTCCTCCTTCTTAGGCCAAATTTGCACTTTCTCCATCTCTTAACACTGACTCTCCCTTGAAGTTCCTGCACGTCAGACCAATTGTTAGGAATCTAGAATCATAAAAGGAAAGAAAAGAAAGATTTTATTGAATAGTAGAAAGAAAAGAACAGAAAATAGAAGAGAAAACTCTCCTCCAAGGGTTCCCTTCACAAAGAGCCAATGCTCAATTTACAATGACAACAAATTCCCCTCTCTCCTATTCTTCTTCCCCTATTTATATCTAATAAACCCTTCTAACTAACTAACTCATTGATAATCTAACTACCTTAACTAACTCATTGTTATTTGATAACAATCTTTATTGTGATTGATCTCATGTAATTATGTTTGATTCTAGTTGGTTAGCATAAACACAATTTATGTGTGGTCATTAGACACACAATTACGGTAAATAAGTTCTACAATAGCTTTCTTATTCAAAATTATTGGTGGTTTTCAGCACAAAACACTGCCTAGAAATGAGTGGAGCATAAATTATGATTCGTAATTCACTTGTTTTCTTTTTTCTTTTGATGGTGTTGAAACCTCAATTTTTGTGAATTGTACCATTTACATTTTTATTTATGCACTTTGTTTCTTGGTCTGTTTTTTGTTACATTTTTCAGTACAATGTCTTTAAATCTTGAGGATTGTTGTCTTCTTACATATGTATCTTTCTCTTCTATTTTAGTAAGTTCTTTGCTTACAATTTTTTTATTTATGTACTTTCACTGTTTTTTCCCCACTATACTCAAGTTACTTTTATTCCCTTCAATAACAAAAAGTTAACATTATCTGTGGAAATATTGTGCATGCTTGGAGATACAACAAGAGCTAATGCTAGATATTTTTCTGGTTGAAACGTGGACTTTCTTCAGACACTCAATTACACTTCTCATGATTTGAATTGAATATTGTATGACATCTTTGTCAGAGAATGTTCATGATCATTGTTTTTAACAATGTGGAGATAATATTGCAGAATCCTGAATTCTGCGAATGTTGATCGTACCTATGATGGTTTGTTGTGGACTCTAAGGTATGTCTCTTTGATTTACACCCTGTTCTCTTTATATGGTTTTATTATCTCTTTTTATGTATGTGTATAAAACAGACCTGTGCTTGTGCATTTCAAATTCGTTCAGGACTTTAATCCATTTTTCCATATTATGGGCCAGTTTGTTTTAACTTAAAAGAAGTATTCATAAAAAAAAACGCATTTTAAAAGAAGCGCTTTTTTATGAAACAATAAAATTTGCTTCTTAAAAATGCAAAAACTGTTTTTTAAAAATGATCAGTTTAAACAACTACATTAAAAAAGCAGAAAAATGCTTATTTTATTAAAGAAACACTTTTTTAAATAAGCACAAACAAATGGGCTCTATATATGGCATTTTGGTCTATTTGAATTGGTACTGTGGATGTGAACTTATGTTTGTTCTATTGCATCTAAAGGAGTTTGCAGGAACTTTCTTCTGTCTTGTTGCTTCCAAATTCAAGGATGGAGATATCCTCAATGCCATCTTCTACCTTAAATGAGGTCTCTCTTCCACACACATTTTCACAGTCCTTTGATATCTGTCACACTATATCTTGAAATTCTAATGCTAAACATATAATAGTATTGATGATGGAAGGCCAACATGTCAAAACGCCATTGGGTGGTTTGATTTGAATTAACATGCCTTTTTGGTTCCTTTGTTGTGTTTTCCTTTGTTTCTTGGTTATGGAGAATGTCTTGTCCTCTGTTCTCATTGTTAATTTTGTGCTTGTATTGAGTTTTATGCAGGATAAATAGGTAATCTGTATTTTAGTTAGCTATTTAATGATCTGGGGAGAAACTTTTGTGAATGGACTGTAGTAATCAATAAAACAAGCAATGTCAAGAATATTTACTTAATGTTAATAATTAAAGATAGAACAAAATGTGGTATGGAAAATAGCTGGCCCTCCGTGTCTGATTTCTACTATTTGAATTTTTGAATAATCTTTCCGTGGAACTCAAAGTTTGATTTCAAAAAATGTATTTCCTAGTAGTCAGCCAGTCACTGAATTTTAATAGTTTTGTTGATAAATTGGTTATTTTGTTGGGCTACATTGGAGAATTGTTTATCTCTGTTGCATCTCTAGTATGATATTTTCTTGCTAAAATATGCATTGTTTTGGTGAATCTAATATTTTGCAGTTCATCAATGGTTGGCAACTATTATGGAGTACTATTGTGCATGGGTTACCAATTTTTAGCAATATAAATGCTCTTGTAAGTTTTTTCTTGACAGAACTATAACCTCCTAATTCTAAATTGTAATTGTTTGATGGGTATCAAATTAGTCCTTCTAGATATTTTTTATGCATGACTGACTAAATTAACAGAAATAAATAAAAATCATAAATATCAATCTCGGATAATGGCATGTTGTGGCTAACTCTGAAAATGCTATAGTGGGATAGTATGATGACGATAAAAGCATTGGGAGAACCACACCACACAAGCTAGTTAATGTAGTTGGAAAGCTCAAGGCCTTATAAATCTCATTGGAACCCTATACTTCCAATGTGGGATTCAAGTCCCATACCTTGCTATTGGATCCTAACATCCCACTATGTTCCGCAGTCCTAGTGCACAAGTAGGCTGGTCATGCACTAGCCCTGTGACTAGTCTTGGGCGAACAGTGCAATGTTGACATCACCACTCGCACCTGTAGCTGGGAGACATGGTGGGAAGCTTTGATACTTGATAAGAACTTTGGGAGAACCACACCACAATAGCTAGCTATTGTAGTTGGAGAACCCAAGGCCTTATAAACCTCATATTGGAATCCCATACTTCTAATGTGGGACTCAAGTCCCATACCTTGCAATTGGATCCTAACATACGACTGGTATTTTAAATATTGTAATACAAACTAAATAATTTATACTGCATATATAAATACTCAAAAAACAGCTTTTAAACCCAAAATTTGTGGTAAATAACAAGTCACAGTTCACACACAATCATCATCAATCTAGGAGCAATAAGAGATAGTAATGAGGCCAAAAACTGAAAAATGATGGTGAAATTAATAGAAAAATAACACAACAAATTAGATAAAAAATATAAACATGAATTGGGAAGTCTAAAGGATGAAGAAAGATCAGAAAACATGATAAATAGTATTGTAATGTTTGAAGGAATAGAGATGACTTTTTGTGGTATATTTTACCCTCAAAAGCCACTAAGCAATGATGTTCTAGTGGTAAAAATGGATTTTTGAAGCTTATATCATGGTAGCACCTCTATAGCGTGTGAGAAGTCGTTATTTTGGCTGCTATTTTGGTTGCTATTGAAAATTGCCTTGCTATTTGAATCCCACAGTGGCCTGAGGCTGCTCAACTCCAGGATCCCACTATAGCACAACCATAGATAGCACTATTGACTACTATAGCAAAAGAATGAATCGAGATTTGAGTGAAGACAATCTATATCATGGTAGCACCTCTATAGCGTGTGAGAAGTCGTTATTTTGGCTGCTATTTTGGTTGCTATTGAAAATTGGCTTGCTATTTGAATCCCACAGTGGCCTGAGGCTGCTCAACTCCAGGATCCCACTATAGCACAGCCATAGATAGCACTATTGACTACTAAAGCAAAAGAATGAATCGAGATTTGAGTGAAGACAATTATGGTAAGACTAGTCAAAGGATCATTTTACACTACTGGACAATACGAACAATTTATATCAATAATACGCCCAATTTCTAATTGAAATTAACAACTATAGATTGCATTAAGCTCCATTACTCCATTCTTTACTCATGTAGTAATGCTAAATGTAATTAGCTCTCAATTTGTTCCTTAAAGTCTTAAACCAATCAACAACCTAGAAGAAGCTCTCTAGATTTTGCTCCAATGGAAGCATTAAGGTGAGAAAGATAGGTTGATCTAAGCAATGAATGCACAAGCTTGCATTATTTTACTTAGGTTTTGTTCTACATTAGAATTAAAAAACCATAATCATCATTAGCTGAAAATTGCTATTATGAATTGAGAAATCAAGAAAACTAAGAATCAATCTTCATATAGCTATAGACAATTATCAAAACCAATTCTATTGTGCACCAAAACAAATCTACAAGAATCATGAACAATTCTTGTAGAAGAATTTGATCTTTGCTCACTGAAATCAAAGTTAGCTGATATCAAGAAAGCTTATTTCGTTTTTTCTTGTCCAATAAGTGCTTTTGTTGAACTTTATCCAAATAGACCCTAATTTGTTTAATGAGATTTTGAGTTCTAAGATGCCAAATGAGTGGAGGAAGAGAATTTTGTTTCCTATATTTTAGAACAAGGGAGATATTCAGAATTGTGTTAACTACAAAGGAATAAAACTTGTGAGTTGTAATTTTATTAAGATGCAAAAAGAATACGATTTGGAAGTAAAAATGGGAGAAAATGTCATATCACAAGTCTCTAAGTTTAAATATCTAAGATCAATAATACAAAAGAATAAGGAAATTAATGAGAATTATACACATTTGATACAAGTGGAATGACTAAAATGGAGAAAGACAAAAGGGGTTATTTGTTATCGCAAAGCACTTAACAAGCTCAAAGGTGAGTTTTATTGGATTGCTATATGTCCAAATGAGAGCCTATTGGATACAAAGCTGGAAGAGCTTTTGCGAGCTTCTCTATTATAACAAGCTCTATATTTCCAGTAAAGAAGCTCTAAAAAACACTTATAGCTTGTATCCAAATGTGCCCTTACATTACGGTATTGAATGTTGGTTTTAAAGGAATAAGAGAAAAAGGTTAGACTAACACAAATGTGAATATTAAGATAGATGTGTGACCATACCAGAAAGGACAAGATTTGAAACCATTGTATGAATAGATGTTGGTGTAGTACCGATTGAGGAAAAGATGACAAAACATCAGTTAAAGTGGTTTGGACAATACAAAAAGTTCATTGGAGGCATAGTAGTCAATTGTGTGTAACTGTGCTGTGATTGCGGGGTAGCAGGGTGAGCTGCCCCTTGCCACTCCTAAGATACTCATTGCAGAGAACTTGGCTTTTGTAGCCATCGCAGTGCCATTCGCAGGACAATTGCAGAAAATCGCAGCAATTTGTGGGCTTTGTAGCCGTTCCTTTGTTTGTATCATTGTTGGAGAACGCTTGGCAGCCTTCATAGTCACCGAACAAGGGTTGGCAATGTTTTTCGTCACCGGACAAGGCTATGCAACCTTTGCCATCGTCAGACAACCTTCGTCTTGCTGCTGCTGACCTCCCACTCATCCATCTGCATTGTCTTCCATAGGAATGACACAACCAAGCAATGCAACATCTTATGGGTTGGTTCCTAGGGTTTTAGTTTTTTTTTTCTCTTGTCTATTTTCATTTTCTGGGCTAAGTCCAATAGGTTTTTTTTTTCTTATTTAAAACATAACATATCTCTTAGATTGGTGCACTAATAAAATAAATATAATAATATTAAAAATAAAAAATTTATAAAACATAATATATAATATAATAAGCTAAATAATAATAATAGTCTAAATAAAGCACAATATATGATATAACAATTAAATAATAATGATAATAAAATCTAAATAAAACAATATATAATACAATAAATTAAATATTAGAAATAATATAATAATAAGAAATATATTTAATAAGTAAAAAATATAAATATATAATACAAATTATGTATACGTAAAAATCTAGAAAAATTTCAAAATATGTACCCAAAAAAAGGATGCTTAGAGAGATCTAATGGTAAATAATATCTTTGAAGATTTGGTCTTGAAGCAAGTCTAATGATATGTGATTTATGTAGCCAACCTCACTTAGTGGGGTAAGACTTTTGTTGTTGTAGTTTGTGTGATTGACTTAATATCTTGTTAGTTGTTGTGAGCATGTTTACAAGAAAGATTGATAAAATGATCAATAGAGTATGTATGGTTAATCTTTTCATTTCATGGATATTTTATTTAGGCTTAAATATGTTTTTAGTCTTTTAAATTTGGGACAGTTTTTGGTATGGTCCTAATTAAAAATATGCTCTTTTTAGTCCCTTAAATTTGTGGAACATTGTTTTTAGTCCCTCAACTTCACTTTGGAAAACTAAATCTGTTCTTTTTAGTCCCTTAAATTAACTTTAGTAGACTTAAAACAGCATTTTGCGAATTTGAGAGACTAAAAGAACAGATTTTTAATTGGGGAACCAAAATCAAAAGTGTCTCAAATTTAAAGGACTAAGAACATATTTAAGCCTTTTATGCATTATTATTAATTAGAAATTGTTTCTCTCTTGGTTATTTTTGTGTAAGTTTCTATTTTAATTTGATGTGCAGGTGGATGCTGCTTTGCTGCTGCTGAGTAATATAACCTCAAATGTGAGTTATATAATTTACAAGTTGAGAATGCTGTTAATAATAAATCTTACATGACATACTTCTATCCAGGATTTTGTAAATACAAGTGTGATACCTCAAGATGTGTGGGATCTTCAGTTTTTTAAAAGACCAAATTCAATGTAAGTGTCTTTACCTTGATTATGTCACATGCAAAATATGGTTTTTAGGTTGTTACTGAATAAAGTATATTGAACGCTATTTCACTGATATCAATGAGCTAGTTGGAGCTCAAGTGCTCAAAATTTTCCTTGGATGTAGAGAATGATACCTTGATACTTTTCTCTTTATTATTTAGAATGATGGCAATAGCATCTACTACTACTACTACTACTGCAACAAAAGCCTTATATCACTAGGTGGAGTTGGTTACATTGATCACGCGATCCCATTTGACGCAGTTAAAGATCAAACCGTAAAAGATATTATTTACCATGAAATCTCCTTAACAACAAAAGCCTTATATCACTATGTGAAGTTGGCTACATTGATCACGCAATGCCATTTGACGCAGTTAAAGACCTAATCTTAAAAGATATTATTTACAATGAAATCTCCTTAACAAATTTCAATGTCATTGGTCTCCCTCTCCCTTTAGAATGACGACACTGAAAGAAATTTGGTTGTCACATCGTAGATATTTCTAATTAGTTTATTGCTGTAAATTTTTAATTTAGGTAGTTATCATTGATACTTTAAATGATTAAATACAAAAAAGTATAAATCCATCTGCAAGCCATTTGATCCGTGCTATCTGTTGTGACATGTCATATCTATACTTCTATACTTTTTAATACAGGATCAGTCTAATAATCGTAGTAGTCAGTTGTGTGTGCAATATCAGTGTTATCAGGCTGGAGCAGAGTGTTGTGTCACCTTGCCTCTCCTCCAAGGGCCATTGCATTGCAGCGGGAGTGGCACATTTTGCAGCCAAAATTGTGCACACTTACATTCTACAGCTTGTAGTTGTTCAGCTCAAGGCTGCCACTTGCTGCTAGTTTGTGAGAAAAGTGGGTCAAAGAAGAGTGGATGACCTGATTTACTCTTCACGCTACAGTTTCAACTATTGGACCCTTGCTCAAATACAAGTTTCTAATTTCTTTTAATCAAAATTTAGAAAAAAAATCAAAATTCAAATCTAGATATGTTATAATCAAGTTATATTTTCTAATCATATTTAACTAAAGATATTAATCTAGGTATTTTTGAAACTAAAAAGTAATTTTTTTGACATTTTAAGTTTAATTTAATAACAGAAAGCTAGAATATATGATCAGAATGTATCAATTATTGTTTAGTATCAAATAAAAATTATTTAATTGATGTGATAAATTTTTTCTTTAGTTATTTAAATACAAATATTAAACTAACATATAATAAATTTAATTAATAGCAGAATATTTATTATAAATTTTAATATATTCTATTATAATATTAAAATAGCAGTCATCCTGCCACCTGCTATCGCACTACAGCATTTGCTATTGAAATAGCGGTCAATTGGCCGCTATTTGCTATTGACTACTGCAAGTCAACATGTAAACACAGACTCCCTATGAAAGAAAACAGTAGCTGCCCTTTCAAAGTGGATTGTTTAATGCTGTAGGCTTTTACTGAATTGGAATGAGTAGTTCATGTGAGCCTTTTATTAAAGTTGGGAAGCCATAGTACCAAGAGAAGGCATCGACTAATATTTCTGAATTTATTACCTTTAGCTTTTTTGGTTTCCCTTTTCCATTTTTCTTTGTTTCTTTTCTGATTTTGAAGTTTTTTACAGACATGATATTGTTACTGCATTCTTATTTAGCTCGTGATTTGCCTTTTTATGCAGATCCATCTTGTATTTCTTCTCATGTTATTTTTCACGGAAAAATTCCCATGTAAGTTGCTAAGAAAGCATCGTACTTTTTTTTGTCATTTATTTGGATGACGCTAGATTAGTAACTGGTTTATAGGTGTAACGGCTTAAGTTTATATAGAATTGACATCAGCAGATCTATATCATCAGTGAGTCAGTAACTGGGCATAATAACAGCGACATGCCTTTTGTAACCTGGAATAGCCAAGAAAGATACCTTCAATAGCATGAGGAGGGAACTTCAACCAGAGAAAGGTCCTGACCAGAATAAGTATATCGAAAAACATGAGGAGGAATATGATACAAGGGACTTCTGGGGACTAACAGTGGATGAGGAACTCAAGTATTGACAGCATCAAATGTGATGCCATTGATTTAATTGCATGCAATTAACATGGCATTAGCTAAAGAAGATAAAGGCATATTTTCTTGTAGCAACAAAGTATGAGTTGTTTCAACAAGTTTTTTCTTCAGTCACTCTGTTTTCTTAGGGGGTGTGAGGAAAGTCTCTGAAAAAGTATTCTTTTGCATTGTAACCATGTGAAACCTTAATTGACTTAGCAAACTGATTTTAAAATTTATTATAAAAGAACTTGAATATGTAAAATAACTTAGAATGTTCTTTCATAACAAATAACCAAGCAGAGTGTGAAAAGTCATTAATAAATGTACAATATACTAAAGACCTCATTGAGTATAGACAAGACTCTGACCCAATATATCAAAAAGTATGAAATAAAGAGTTTGACTCTTGGCCTGACTTGGAACAGAAAGGAAGTGCAAGATACTCCGGATTAACGCAATTCAGATTGCGATCAACTTCAGTAACAAATCTCTGTGGAATAATCGGAGAAAAAGTAATCGATGAAGACTGTGTGCTTAGATCACTGGTTCGACTTGCTGACGCCACAGCAAAAATTTATCATCATCAAGGTTTTCCATAATTTGATGTGAAAAAGTAGCTTTGGCAGAGGAAGGAGTTGAAGTACATGAATCATCTCCGTCTGAAGGATGTGACGGTAACGGAGTCGCATTGATCAGAGCTTCATGATTATTGGTGGAAGTCATGAAAGGGGATTATAAAGCTCTGATTAGCATATTAGAGAAGAACAAACACTTTATTGTGAAATGTGTAAAATGATACAAAGACAGTCTCTGTTTACAGAGAGTACTTGTAGTACAGAGACTTAGTCGTAGTTGTTATAACTGTCTAACGAGGACAATTAAATCTAACTAGAGTTTAGTTACAGTGGTTACAATAAAGTTAAGGAGAGTTATACACTCATAAGTGTGAATATGTTCCCCCAACCTAGAAACTAAAGTTCAATCAAGGCTGACCAAGCCAAATGGTTCATATCTTTCAACTTCTCTAAGGTGATTGTAGTGGTTCTTGAGAAGGCATAAGTAAAAGGAATTATACAAGATATTTTTTCACACCAGATGAGAGGGGATTCTTGTGTTAAAATCAAAATCAGAGGTAATATTTAGGCTTGAACCTATTCTTAACTGAGGGAGTACCTGTGGCAGGACTAAAACTAGTGCCAGATAATGCGTGACAAAAACATTTAGATAACAAGAAATGTGCATGAACAATGCCCAAAATGTTTGGGTATCAATGGCCACTATCAGAACAGATTATATCTGGTTTTGGACACCAGAATAGGACAATGAGGTGCCAATGAGCAGATGGTACCAGCAGCATGACAACTGGATGCTGCAACTCCCGCAATAGTGGCATTTGAGCTGCACGAGTCAACAGGGGTGCCATGCATTGATGTGTGTGTGACAACTCTCCAGTTACACCTTCACTTGGATAAATGAAGGTGCTTGGACAGGAGATCCAGTCTCAGTGATGGATGGAAGAGGGACGGTATGTTTTGGTTGTTTTTGGTGTTCAACGCCCAGAACTTGCAGATTCTAATATCAGCTTGAAATAGATAGAAGAATTTCTAAATTGCTTGAGGAAATCCTTAGCATGACTAATCATATGCACATGATTTACAATCTCTAATATTAGAGTAGCAGGAAATAGAAAAATATAACAAGCCAAATCCTAATAATGTTATTTATTTTCAGAAAATATGTGCTCAATAGGCAACAGGTAAATATTGGATACTTTCCAATACCCTGCCAATTAAATTTCTTTTTATCATATTATGAAGTTGTTTGATTATCAATTTAATGTTTTTTTTGAAAATATCTTTCATGCCATTTTCTTAATGTGTGTTAGTATCTCTCTTAATATATTGGATTGTTACTGTGGTACACAACTTTTGTCCCTAGGTACTGGCACCTTTGATTAGTTGTCTAACATTTATTGGTTCTCATAATAACTTGAGTCTAGCAAGGATAATCAGAAAGTAATACACATGTTTGACAGTTGACCAAGGTAATGATGGGATCTAAGAACAAAAGATGGGTATCAAATTATTCCACCTCTATGTGTATATATATATATATATATTTAACCATAGTTTGGCGTTGGTCAAACCTTTAACCCTTCACCAACTTTCTGAATTGAGTTCAATAGTCAATGAAGGAGTAAATTAAGCAAGTATATAAGAGGAGAGGAACAAATGTGCAGGGGAAGGAAAATGAGCATGGGGAGAAGGGCTTGAGAATTTATGAGAAAAGGGATAAAAAGGTAACACTTGAGGCAGTAGTGGGAGGAGGAGCATATGTAGATGGAATTGAGGAAAGAGAAAGGGAAATAACAGAAAGTGACAGGTGGCAAGGGTAGAGAGGGAGAAGGGATTCAGGACTCACTGAATGGGAGAGAGAAGAATTACCTGAAAAGGTGTGAGTATTGTACAGAGAGCATTCTATTACTGCATCTCTTAGGCGTCAGTTGTAAAAGCAAGATAGTTGGTTTGACAACTGTCTACTGACAATTGTCTTAAGCTTAGAGTTAGTTACAACAGTTAAACTAATCTCCTTGTATAAATACCAAAATGTTGTACAGTTACATGGTGAAATAAACTCAGTTTGCTGTTTTTTGCTTATCTCTCTTCATATTCTCTGAACCATTAACGTGGTATCCAGAGATGGAAGGTCCTATCATGGCTGAAAATTTTCTTCCTCCACCTCCTCCTTCCTCTGTGCTTGTTACCTTTTATCAGATGATCTCTGAAAAGCTTACTGATGGAAACTTCCTCTCTCTGATGGCACCAACAACTAGAGCCTGTCATCTGGCTCATAAATTTCACCATTTTCTTGTTTGTCTGGACATTCTGTTGCCATTCACAAGCGACAGCGATCGTGATGCAGGAATTATCAATCCTGCTTACAGCACCTGGGAACAGAAAAATCAGATGCTTCTTTGATGGCTGCAGTCATTGTTATCCAGCTCAATTCTGTCTCATGTTCTTGGAAGCGTTCACTCCTATCAATTATAGGAGAGGATTCATGACTATTTTCAGAAGCTAACTTGCGCGAAAGCTTGTCACCTATGCATTAAACTCAGATCTATGATGCTTGACACAAAATCAATGTCTGAATTTCTACTACGAATCAAAGCCCTAGCAAGTGTGTTAGCTTCTGTTGGTGATCTGGTTACTCCTCAAGAACACATTGATGTCATTCATGAAGGCTTACCTCTTAGGCGTCAGTTATATAAGCAGTTATAACTAATCTCCTTCAACAAATACCAAAATGTTGTACAGTTACACGGTGGAATAAACTCATTTCTCTGTTTTTCACTTGTCTCTCTTCATATTCTCTGAACCATTAACAGAAGGATGGGGGTAACTGTGTAGGGGGTACCTGAGCATTTGCAAAGGATCATTGGGGAACAGCTGAGAAGAGGAGCTGGTCCTTTCTCGGTGCATTTTTTGTTTGTTTCTCTTATTTCTTCCATTTTCAGTTGTAAGGAGCTTGACTGCCAGTTAAGATTTCAGTTTTCATATAGTTTATGTTTTGAATACTGTATCAGAGGTTCATTCCTCTGGATTCAGTGACTACTTCCTTCAGTATAAATAATACCTTCAGTGCTTACTTTTCAAGTCTGATCCTATCAAGTAGACAATTTATGACAGTAATTTATGACAACTCTATTGCTGTTCTCATCTTTGTAAGGTATAATGAGTATATATGCAGATGAAAAATGGATTAATGGAGCAAGCTTTAAGCCTTCACATGGTTCATTTCTATATCTACTTTTGTAGTACTCTTGTCTTGGTGATATGTTCTGTTTCTTGTTTCATAATCAAGACAATGTTTTGCAAATGTGTGTAAATGGGTGGTAAATTTCAGGCTTTCTTAGGTAAAAATGAAAAATATTTCTATGCTGAGCTACTTTTGTATTTAATTTACTGTTTCCATAACGTGCAGGCTGACCTCCGAGATATTTTACTTTTGAGGAAAAATCTTTTAAGAGCAACTTCGTGTCATCTTAATTGGAAGGTTTGTTTATGTAAAATTGCTGTGAGCAAAGTATTTTAATCCTTCACTGTGTTTTAAGAAAAATATGGCATTAACAATTATAATGGGCAAAACCCATACATGTGGGGAAGCCATAATGTACCTTTGCTTTAGTTTTATTTATTTATTCCTTATTATGCAGGGTTATTCAACGTTGAATGAGCAAATGGTTTTGTTCATTCCTTGTGCTATGTATGCACTTTGTGTAGGTTATGTTCCTTTTACTCAATGTCTTAAAGAACTTCCTCTGGTTCACAACTATTTTGATGCCGCTGATGCTCAAGATGACTCTCATAAGGTACAGACTCCTGCCCTAACTATTTTTTTTTTTATAGTTTACATTAAATTGTCACTAAGAAACTGAATCATGATGTTAACTGTAGTTTGAAGACCCTAAACACCGATGTCTACTTGAGTTTTTGGATTGCTCTGTGGAAGTTCTCACAGAAATTGAAAAGACTTCTAAAGTTGAGGTCTGACGCCTTCATTTAAAGAAGCTTGTATGTGTTAGCTTTCATGATTTTGGTTAAGAAAATAAAATTTTTTCAGGCTTCCCAAGTGAAAATATGTCCACATGTTCGGGTTCCCCGGGAAATAAGTGATCAGCTATTGTGTGAAATGGAGACCTCTATTGTTGGAGCATTGGTGGAAGATGGGATTAACGAAAGGCGTTTGTCTGATACTTTCTTAATATGTTCTCTCTTGTCTAACCTACTTTATGGTTCTTTTTTCACAAGGTTTGTAACATTTGGATCATCCTTTATTTATTTTTTATGCCTTTGGTACTGAAGTAATGATGGTTATGTTTGCTATATGTAATAATGTAGAACTGTAAATTACTTTCTTATAAATTGTCCTATTGGTGTTGCTCTGTGCCATGTCATTAGTGATATAGAATTTAGGTGGGAAAGAGAAAGAAACAGAAAGACTGAGAAAAAAAAGAGGGAAAGAGAGAAGAAAATAAAATGGGGAGGATAGAGGGAAAAAGGAGAGAAACAGAGAGATCAGCGAAACTGTGCACTGCACTTGATTATCATTGAGCTCTGTATAAGATACAACAGCCGAACCTTATTTATGAACAGCCAGAAAATCTAAACTAACAGCAGCTGATTGACTAACTAACATTCTTTCTTATTTAAATTTACATATCATAGAGCGTAAGCCTACACATGATATGGAGTTAGTTGTTGTATTGGGTATTGGAGTTGGTATGGATGTGAGTGAACAATCTGAGGGAAGATTTTGGTTTTTTGCTTTGGACTACTTGAATGGAATGTAATTGGAAGCTTTTTTAATAAAGTATTGTAATTTTGGTATTAAAAATACTTCTACCCTAGTAGTAGGACTGATGCCATACTTTCTGCTTCTCTATCATTTTTTAATGCTCATAGAAGTAGAGATTTCCTTTCTTGATGATGAGAGAAAAGATGATGAAGCTTAGAAAACTGGGAGTTATTGGAGATACAATCAGAGCTTGAATTCTATAATTGAATAGATTCTTGCTAAAACAAACAATCACGATATAGAAGACTAGCTACAGAAACACTGCTTGAGTAGAAGATTAGCTACTGTAATATACCACCCCCCCCCCCCCCCTCCCTCCCCAAATATAAGGTGAGAGTTTGCCATGCAATTCATGGAATCTTGAATCTGGTAGTGGAAAGTGCTTTAGTGAGAACATTTGCATGCTGATTCTGTGCAGGAAAGTGTAGCACCTTATAGTTTGTTTGTTTCATGGATTAAAAGTTCATTCTCGGATATGTGAACACGGGATGTAATATTCCCATATTTTTGTTACGAGCTTTGTAAAATTATTCTTGGGTATTGTTTATTTCCTGGAAAATAGTAACATCATGTGTTAGTGCACTTTTATTCCATTGCTTAGGGGCGGGAAAGTTACACTCCCATGGGAATTAGGGAAGTTATTTCCTATCCCCACTGTTACTTTCATTTTTACTTATATTTTTTATTTAATCATTTTAAAATTTAAAAAGTAATCTAGTAATATTAAAAGCCAACCCAACGTATTTTCAGCTATGTCTAGGAATAACATTTCTTGTTATAATTTTCTTGGGAATGTGATTCCTACAAAATGCAACATCATACCTTGAAACAAACACCCCCTTAAAGATCTTGTTGATCACTTCCCCCTCGCAAAGAAGAGGTCAGATTCCATATTTTTTGTCAATCACCTTATGGAATGCATAGCACCTACAGGATTTTATGGATCACCTTCTGATATAAATTCAGCATAGTTCTGGTTTTAAAGAGATTTTTATTGTATTTAAAAGAGAGTCAAAGTTGTTTTGTAGTGATACCAAATAACCAGAGCCTAAACTCCTTGAAGATATAATTCTCTGCCCACCTTGTTAGAAATGTAATGTAAATCTACTCATGTCTTTTTATATAGTAACATGAGCTTTTGGGATTGTTGGTCATCACATGTTTTCATAGCCTTTATGGCCAAATCATTTGATAGAGACTAGATTGAAATTATAGAGAAAAAGATATGAGGTCTCTCATTAGAAAGGTGTATTTGTGATGGTAGAAATAGAGAGATACAGGGATGTGATGTAGGAAAGTTGTCTTAGTTGCGGTTACTCTTATGTTACAGTGTCTCGGAAGGGGTTACCTATGGAGGGGTAACTAGGAAAGCTAAGTGAAGTGTCATAGTGTGGAGTCACCAAGACGTTGACTATTAGCGGGTTGAGATTCCACATTAACTAGAGATATGACCTAAGTAGTGCTTTTATGGCTTTGGCAGTCCTCACTTACAAAACAGTTTTGTTAGGTTGAGTTAGACTTTATGCCCAAATTCTAAGACATCGGTGTAATTATAACTAACTAACTAGTTATAACTGATTCAATAGTAACTTGTACAATAAAATAGTCAGGATTGGGAAAGGTTTATTTTGGTAGTCATAATTGGAAGGGGATCTAGGCACTCTCTAATTACCTAGAGCTGTGCACAATCTTCTTCTCTTGGGTCATATTGATCTAGAGGAGTACACAATAAGAAAAATTCACATTCTTTCTTGTTTGTCTTGTCCCAAATCCAGAATTTGCCCCTAAATATAAACTGGTATTGAAGCTGGTTCATCTTGTAGAGGAAGTAATTCATGGTGAAGATAAAGATGGATTCAAGAATGGTGAACAGAGAGGAGCTTGTAGGAGTTACAAGGGCAAGCCACATAGGAAGACAGATGGTGCAAAAACATGGATAACGATGTGAGGTGTTGGACTAGTTGAAGAAGTTGCACAATGAGACAATAGGGTTGCAAATGGGGTCTTTGGCAAAGGGAAAAAGGTGGTGCTTCAAAATTTTTGACAACAAAATGGAGTAAAGGTGGATAAATCTTGAACATCCAATGTTCGATGGATGGACATCGTTTAGTGGGTTCAAAAGATTAGGAGGTATTTTTGATTGAAAGGAGTAATGGAGGATAAATTGAAGGTGGTACTGGTAGCCTTGGAAGGTATTAGAGTATATTTACTCTGTGTGTGTGTGCTAATATATTTTTGTTTTGTGTAGTTAGTTAAGTCAGTAATGTACTAGTTAGAATTAACTCTTTCTCTATAAATATTGATTGTAAACATTAGTTAGTGTGGTTGAAATCATTTCTCTTAACAGTTTTCTATTTCTCTCTTTCTCTCTTTCTCTCATCTATCTTAACTTCAATATGGTATCACAGAGCTAGTTCAATCCTCGTTCTCAAACTATCGTCTCTTTTTTTTTCTTTTCCCAAATCCCAACCCAAACCCTAATTGTTCTTTGCTTATGGCTTTTGACTCGGCAAATTTAACTTCTCAACCGTTGCTTGATGGTTCTCCACTGGTTGTTCCGACTTCTTCGTTGCTCTCCTTCTCTCATGCGATCTCTAAGAAACTCAATTCAAGAATTATCTTCTTTGGTGTTAGCAAGTTGAACCTGTCATTGAAGGTCATTGTCTTCATCATTATTTGGTGAATCCTCAAATTCCTCTGAAATTTCTTTCAATCTTTGATCGCGATGCTAATTGCGTCTTTGAATAGTATCTTGCATGGATAGAACAAGATCAGTTACTGCTTTCATGGCTTCAATCCTCGATTTCAAAAGAAATGCTTACTAGAGATATTGGATGCAAGTCTTTATGGCAATTATGGGATAAAATACACAATCATTCGCACACAAATGCGTGAGTTCATCAACTTTGAACTGAACTTCGTAGTACAACGCTAGAGCTGATTTTTGAATATCTTCATATTCAAGCGCTTGTTGATGCGCTAACTGCAATTGGTGATTCTATTTTACAGAAGGAACAATCTGACATCATTCTTGAAGGCCTACCTGAAGAATATGAATCTTCTGTGTCTTTAATCTGTAGTAAATTTGAACCTCTTACTATAGATGAAGTGAAAACACTTTTGCTTGCTCATGAATCTTGATTGGAGAAATTAAAAAAGAAGACTACAGCTTCTACTAATCTTATAGAGGTTTCCTTGTTGCACCGCAAGCCTATTTCACTGCTGCGGATAACTCAGGTTGGTATCCTCAAGCTCATATTGCCAGCTCTATTCCTCAAGGTTCTTCTACCTGGAATCCAGATTCAGGAGCCTTTCATCATGTTATTAATGCTTCTATTAATATTCAACAGTTCACTCCCTTTGAAGGACCTGAACAGATCACTATAGGCAATGGTCAGGGTCTCCACATCAATTCATGAAGTGTTGCTACCTTTCGTTCACCTCTTAATTCCAAGTTCACCTTTGCCTTAAATAATTTACTCTTTGTGTCTTCAATCACAAAGAATTTACTCAGTGTAAGTTAGTTTTGTAAAGATAACTCTGTGTTCATTGATTTTCACCCTTCCTGTTGTGTGGTGAAATCACAGGAAACCAATGAAGTTTTTCTCAGAGGCTCAGTGGGTTCAGATGGTCTTTAACTCTTTCCTGCTTTGTTGACTCCTACAAGTGTTGTTACAGCTGACAAGCCTTGTTCCTCTATATTTTCTATTGTTCTAGTTTCAAATAATTATGTTTTCAATAATAGTTCAGTTGTATCCCCTCTTCCCATTGTAAATACTATAACTAGTTCATCTAGTTCTTTTGCCACATGGCACTCTAGACTTGGTCATCCAAATGTTGATGTCATGAAAATTGTATTTCACAATTGTAATATTCCATTTATAAATAAAACTGCCTGTGATTTTTGTACACCTTGTTGTCTTGGGAAAGCTCCTCTACTTCCCTCTAATCTGTCAAATACTACTTACACTAAACCTTTTGAATTGATATTTAGTGATTTGTAGGGCCCTGCACTAGTTGCTTCGACATCTGGCTTTCTTTACTAAGACATTTGTTGATGCTTTTACAAGGTTCACTTGGATTTTCTTGCTTAGGAAAAAATCTGATATACTTTATTCAAGCAATTTCAGGCTATGATTAATAATCAGTTTGATCTAAACATTAAGGCTATTCAAACTGATTAGGGCGGTGAATACAGGTCATTTACTGGTTTTCTAAATCAATTGGGGATTTAGCATCGCATCATTTGTCCACACACTCATCATCAGAATGGTGTTGTTGAGAGAAAACATCATCTGAACTTGGTCTAAGACTACTTGCTGAAGCCAAGCTTCCTTACTGCTTTTAGGATCATGCCTTTCTTACCAATGTGTATCTTATCAATCAGCATCCATCCACTTCTGTCAATGATGATGTGCCTTATAGCAGACTGTTTCAACAATCGCCAGATTACAACTTTCTCAAGGTTTTTGGTTGTGCATGCTTTCCATTACTCAGACCATACAACTAGCACAAGTTACAGTTTAGAACTCAAGAATGTGTGTTTTTGGGATATTCCACATCTCATAAAGGTTACAAATGCCTTGCCTCTGATGAAAGAGTATATGTTTCTAAGGATATTGTTTTAATGAATCTCGGTTTCCCTATCCTTTCCTATTTTCACCAAATAACTCACCTTCCACCTCAAACTCTACCATTGCTCCTCTCATAGTTACCAAAATTGCCAACCATTCTACTTCCTCACCTACTGCACCTTCTATTTCTCAACCAAATCCTTCTATCTTTCCAGATATCTCTTCACCAAACTCATCCAATTCCTCTCAAAATTCTCCTACAGCCACTACTTCCATTTCCCCTAGTCCACCACCTATTAATCCTCTTAATGTCTATCCCATGCAAACTAGAGCCAAAGATGGAATAGTCAAACCCAGAATTAATCCAACTCTTCTTTTGACACATGGTGAATCTAAAACAGTCAAGCAAGTCTTTCCAATCCCACCTGGTATGATGGTATGAAAACTGAGTATGAAGTATTGCTGAGTAATACACTTGGAAGTTTGTTCCTCTACCAGCTCACAGAGAGGCTATTGGTTGTAAATGGGTTTTTCAGGTCAAAGAAAATCCTGATGGTACTGTGAATAAGTACAAAGCATGTCTTGTAGTTAAGGAGTTTCATCAAAAAGTTGGTTATGACTATAATGAAACTTGGTTATGACTATAAAGTAACTTTCTCCAGTCATCAAGCTTGTGACTGTTTGACTTATTCTCACTCTAGCCATTTCTCACCGATGGTCTTCGTTCCAGCTTGATGTTAACAATGCATTTTTAAATGACATTCTTCCAAAAGAAGTCTATATGACCCAACCTCCAGGATGTCTTTGTTCCAGCTTGATGTTAACAATGCGTTTTTAAATGACGTTCTTGCAAAAGAAGTCTATATGACCCAACCTCCAGGATTTGAAAATTCTGACAAGACTTCTACAAACTTCAGAAAGAAATTTATAGCCTTAAGCAGGCCCCTCGAGCCTGGTTTGATAAGCTGAAGGCTACTCTATTACAACTTCACTTTCTACCCAGTAGGTGTGATCCTTCCTTATTTGGGTACTCCCATAACTCTGATGTCATGTACTTTTTAGTATATGTTGATGATATCATCAATACTGGCAGCAACAAGGTTCTTATTCAGTTAATTATCACTGGCCTAAATTCTTTCTTTTCATTGAAAGATTTGGGTAATCTTGACTACTTCTTGGGGATTGAAGTAAAATCACAGTCTGATGGCTCTTTGATCTTAACTCAAAGCAAGTATATTTGTGATATTATACTTAAAAATGGAATGGAAAACTGTAGTTCTATTTCCTCTCCTATGGTTGGTGGGTATAAACTTTTGTAGACTGGTTCAGAAGACTTTCTTGGTCCTACTTATTATAGATCTATAGTTAGTGCTTTACAATATATTACTATCACCAGACCTGAAATTAGTTTCTCTGTTAACAAAGTGTGCCAGTCTTCAATCTGTTTCAACTCATTTCACCATTAATGTCTATTGTGATGCTGACAGAAGATCCATTTCCACTGCTTCCATTTTCATTGGTCAGAATCTTGTATGATGGTGGTCTAGAAAACAGTCTGTTGCAAGGTCGAGTACTGAAGCTGAATACTGTAGTTTAGTGCATGTTGCAGCAGAGGTTACTTGGATACAAACTCGTCTTTCTGAGCTCAAAATTCCTCATACCACTCCTATTCTTTGTGACAATCTAAGTACTATGACCTTACCTCATAATCTGGTTCTTCATGCTCGTACCAAACACATGGATCTTGACTTATTCTTTGTCTGGGAAAAGGTTGTGAGCTGATATTCTCCCCGAGGCACTATCTCCTTCTCAGTTTTGTTCAATGAGTTCCAAAATTATTTTATCCATTTTTGTCTTTTCTCATTTATTATTTTTGTAATTAATATAGTTATGTAGTTATATTTTTTATTTATAAAAAAATAGATATATATTAAATTTTTTGTTGTCTATTTTATGCTTGTAAAAGTTTAATTTATTTACTAAATTATATTTGGTTTTGTTCTTGGTCCTCGAGTTAAATTTTTGTTCCGCCCTAGAGTAAGGTGCATTGCAACCATTCAGGTATAAGTATATAGGTACCTAGCATTTAAGAGGATGAGGAGTAAAGTTGTTACCCACCCAAGTAGGAGGTTGGGTACAAGTTGTTTTTTATTTTTTTTTCAAGCATGGGTATGAAGATGGATATTATAGTACCCTACCCATCGCTATCACTACTTGAAACTGAAAACATGGGTTGGTAGCATGATACCTGGCTAGAAGCAAACAGTGAATGATGTTCACAATTGTGGTATTTTGTGAACAATGGTTACCTAACATTGTTTTCACTTGTATGTTCCCCATGCTATTTGTCCTCCTCTAACAGGGTCCACTGTTGTGTCGTCAATCATGATTACTTCACAGTTTGATGTGGAATTTCATCTGAAAGGAGCTACACCTTTCAACTGTCACTAGGACAACATGCAATAACTGCTATTAATTTAATTCTTCCCAGAAAAATTGGGAAGGTCAGCAACAAAGAGTATGTTTCATTCATTGACTTTTGCGTCCAGCAACTTTGGTGGTTGTATTTTGGACTATGGTCCGCAAAGAGATGACATCATTTAAATAGAAATGGTGACAGCAAAATATCCCCCCTCCCCAATTATTGGCTGTCACACAGGCCTTTCAAGCCAAAAGTCCTTGAAATGAAAATGGAAGCAAATAGGACTTTATAGCATGACAACTTGAAATTTATTTTTGGAAGTGAAAACAGATAATGATTTCTCAAACAATACAGGTCGTTAAGGATTCTATGAATTTGCTTGAGTGAAAATACACTAAACATGCTGCTATTTATATTCACAAGGAATTAATAATGAATTTTATTTTCAAGAATTATGAAGAGATTTAATTTGTTGGAACCAAATCATTTCCTTTGCTGCATTAACATTTTCTAGGACCTGAATCATTTCCTATGTTTTTTTTAATTAAAGTAACCATTTCCAGCAAGTAATACTGTCAACACTTGGAAATGTGAGGACTTCTTAGTAGGTAATATATCTTATGATTAACAGGTTTTTTTCCTCATACCAGCTTGATTATTCCATATTGTATAATAATATTGATAAGAACTAAAGTATAATTGATTTTACTGATGACACTCCTCTTTCACAATTCTTTTACTCTATCCCTATGTATTTGATTTTTATACATAGTTTTCTGTTATTTCAGGAAAATTAATGTTTCATTTTGTTCGAAATTAAGCCAATACCTGCAGCTGATGCTTGATAATGCTGTAAGAATTATTCAAGAAGACAGTGATCTCCGGGCTTTTAGTTGCTTAGGTTATGATCCTACTTGTGATGATATGGGTCCCCTTGTTTCTTCCATTCATTGTTTTCTTTCATCTCCTATATTTAATGAATTAAGGGATCGAAATTTGATGGGCTTTATCCCATTTGGCGAGTTAATCCAATCTGTGGAGAGACTCTTGAAAGCTTTTGTTAATCTATATGAAAGCTATTCTCAGCATCTGATGAACCTTCAGTCTGATTCAATCAAGCAAGATATGGCTGCTACTGATAGTATGCAGAGTTCTTGTCCAAATGACACCAGTAAAAGCAGGATTATGGATATGGAATTGGATGTTAATGATGATTCAAGAGAGATTGATAGTTTAGCAGTTGGACAAAAAGTAGGCAGCAATGTTTCATCTTCTGCAGAGAAATGGAAAATGGGCATGATATCCCTTATTTCCAGTTTTTTCTCTGCTTCTCTACTTACATGGGATATCCTTTTTAAGTTAATGGAGAAAGAAAATGATCCTAAGGTAGACTTTTCACACAGTAATAACCCCTTAGTGTTCATGAATTTATTAGTACAATATTAATATTTTCTTTCTTATTGAATGGTTTATTTTTATTTGAATTTGATTCTTTTCAAAATTCAGGTGCGGGGAAAACTATTGTATCATCTCTGTCAATGTCCTCTCTGGTCTTCTTCTGGAAAACTGATTGATTTGGTATGAAAATGATTGAGTCGAAATTTCAATAAACTATTTCATATTCAAACAACCTCTTATTTCATGGTTTTTTGCAGGTCAATGTAATGAATGATATCATTATTGAGCAAGTTGGACTTAAGCTTGGTTGTGATTATGTATTGATTTCTGCTCATACTTTACTAACTAACTTATCTTCCCTGGATGCTGTTGGTAAGGACAAATGTGGCCTGTATATAACGGAAGTGGAAACTGAACAGGTACCTGTGAGTTTTAATATATTTGGATTTTTAGTCTAGACTGGTTTATAGGGACCAAGAGTCATTGGCATTTTCTTTGATCAATTATGTAAAATAAATATTGATTGACAAAAAATAATTTTAAGAATAAGATTTTATATGTACAACAATGCAAGAAAATCTGAAGTGGTTAATTTTGTTTGGAAGTTATAGAATGAAATTGCATTGTCATACTTTTCCATTGAGAGGGTGCGTGGAATTAAATCTTAATTTGCATCCCTTGATGCGGCTGTGACATCTTGGTTGTTGTGGTTGCCACAACTGCATTACCTTGCAATTGTTGGTTGCAGCGGCCAGCAAAGTTTGCTAGGTAATTGTGGTTGCAACTCGAAACCTGTGGCTGCATCCACAGCTAAATCCTTGAGAGGGTTTGGAGCATATAACCTTTTTAATGAGTTTTATCTAACTTATATATTAAAGGGTTTCTCTTTTTTCTTTGTTGCTTTGTGTTGTCTTCACTGTTACTACACTTGGGAGAATTTTTTATTCTTCCTCCTCTTTTTGTAACTTTTCTGTCATTCAATTTATTCTTGGTGAGTTATTGAAAACATTGGCTCAAGTCTTACCTAATGTTTATTATTATATATCTAGATATTTAGATCTGGTTAAGCGCGAAAATAGTATACCCAGACCTATCATATTTACTAATCCTAACCGTTGTAGATAAAACTAGTATACTCCACAAGCTGGAGTATTGAAGTTTAATCCAGTTTAGCTTGTTACAAATATAGGGTATGTTTGGTCCATCTTTTTTTCTACTTAAAAGTTATATTTAAGTTAGAAATAAGAACTTAGAAAAAAGTAGAAGCTGTCTGTTAATTTTTTATTTTTTTAGATTAAAAGTTCCTTTTAAATTAAAAGTTGTTTGATAAAATTTTTTAAAAACTTTAGTTTTATGCAAAACTAGTTATCTTGTCTGATAAAAAATATTTTTATAGGATTAATTTAATTTACATAAATTTTTAATGATAATAATAATAAAAATAAAAATATTAAAATATAAATATTTTAGAAAATAATTTTAAAATATTAAAAATTATTTTAGTTAATAAAATGTTATTTTAATGATAATTTTCAAATAATACACACTCACTCACACACACATATACAATATTATACTTAGAGAAAAAAATTAAATATTGTAATACTCAAAACATAGCAAAATTGAATATAATACTTTTAATACTGAATATATTCATTAGTAAATAATACTTATAATACTGAATATTATCAAATATTCATACTGAAAGGAGCATAATACAAATATTAAATATATTATAATATTATAAGTACTAAATTAGTATATCACTATTAATTAGTATATTAATATGTTTATATTTAAATATATTAAATAATTAATATTAAATTTTAATTAGTATATTAAAAAATTAGAAGTTGTTTATCAAATTTAATTTCTTTAACTTAAAGTTTTCTTTTAAGCTAAAAACTATTTGGTATTTTTTTTTTAAAATAGTTATCGCATCAAGTAAAAAGGCATATTTATAAAAAGAATTAAATGTGTAAAATTAATTGAATTTACATACAATTATGTTAATGATAATAAAAATATTTAGAACTTTTAACTTTTAAAATGTCAAAAACTGTTTTATTTAATAACATTTTAATTTAGTAACATTGGAATTATATACTTTGGTGAATGTACATAATGGGACAAAATTTATATGGTAATGTATTTTTAACAAATAAGAAACAAAAAAACGTGGAATAGTGCAGTGCATTAACAAAACAAAAATAAGAAACAAAAAAAAAGTGTAGTGCAGTGCATTAACATTATTTTAGTATGGTGGAAGGAAAAAAGAAAAACAAAACAGTGATGATGGGATTTGAAGGAAGGTATTGGGAAAAAAAGGCTCCGCATAAGTGTGAAATAAGTTACTTGGGTTAGCTTTTTAATAAGCTCCTTTTTTTTTAATTTATCTTCTTTAAAAATAAGTCACTTATTTTTTTAAGAATTTTTCTAAAAAAGTGTTTGGCCTAGCTTTTAATTTGAAGGAGAAAAAAAGTTGAAACAAAACTGGGCCAAACACTACCATAATCAACTTGATTATTAGGGAGTGCTTTAGTAAAAATAATGGTACTAATCTTCTTAAAACTTGTAACAATGGGATTGTACTGTAACTTCGAGTTAACAGAAATGACAATTAACTCAATGTACTTTATTCTTTCACCAAACATTACATTTGCTGCAGTGTGAAGTTTTTCATTAGGTGGGGACTGGAGAGGAAAGATTAGAACAAGGAGGGGCTAGAGGTCCTATTGGAAGTTGTACCTTTAAAGGAACTAATGATCAATAGAAGTAACTGAAGTAGAGTGTTTAACCACCTTGAGGACCACCCATCCCTCCTTTGCCACAATCTTTGGAGTTGGGGTATTGTAGAAAGTTGCAGCTTCACCACACTAAGATCATGTTCATGTGTCACTTTATTTGAATCTTTAGAAATATGATGGTTGTGCACCTCATTTTAAAGATGGAGAGAATGCCTGGTCATGAGCCGAGAACTGGCATTTTCATATTAGAAGCTAAGCTGGAAAACAGAGCCATATTTTTTTGAAATGCAGCCAATAATTCAATGTAATAATTAAGGTTGTTCCTTTTGTAGTTTTTTCAGTCCAGTAAATCTTCATAAAGAGGTGATGTTGATAGGATAAGTCCTGTTTGATTGGCATTGTTTTCTGAAGGGTCCAAAGTTTTCTGGATTTTAAGCCAATGCCTACTATCGTCCATAAGCCACTTTCTCCTAGCTGCTTTGTCTGTATGAGTAAAGTCAGTATTAGTTACTGCTTTGTATAGGTGAAGCTTGCACAGCAAGCTTGTCAGTTAGGTTCAGTTGTGTTCCTTGCTCAGCAGCAAGCTAGTCAGTTAGGATTTACAGTATAAATACTATCTCTGTAACAAAGCTCATTGACTAAGAAATGAAATAAATAAACACTACAATTTTTCAGTTTCTCTGTTTCTAATTGTCTGACTCAGGAAATGGGTTACTCAATGGTTAAGTGATCCTTATCAGTGCTGGATACTTGCCGCTTAATTTTTCTCCTCCATGGTAGATGATTTGCCTTACCAGTCATTAGTCAATTTCTGCTCTGAAATGCTAGCAGTAATAAAAGATAAATTGTCACTCACAGTCTTATGCCATGTATTGTTGTTGGACTTGGATCCACTGTGTAACAGTCATCTCCACTTGCTTGGTCTTCAAACTCTTGCTGACGTCTTGGTCATATCACATGACATGAGCAACCTGCAGAACCTGACTGTATGTCACTAATTTTTAGGCACCTACATTAGAAACTGGTTGTACACGACCAACTGTAAGAAAGAAGAGTTTGGTTCACACACTGCTAACCTGAAGAGAGTTGGAAAACAAGCTTTAGGAATTGAGTTTTGTCAAACTTCAAGATAAAATTAAAGACAAAATTCTTACAAAGTGCAACTTTTTTAGCTACCTCTTCACTTCTGCTAAATAGCTGCATATGTCTGTAGCAAATAAGAATAAATAACCTGCATTTATTGTATAGAGATTCTATAGCGTTTTATAGGGATGCATTATCAGATTTAGAGGAAACTGAATATCCTCTCATTATATGTAATCAATATAATTAGCCCATATAATCAGCTCCATGGTGTCATTCAAACACAAGGTTTCAGTCCAATGCCTATGTTTTCTCTTTCTTAATAGTCTCCTTAACATGAAGCTTTACAAGGCTGGTGCACCATGTGTTGATTGCAAAAATTCAGAGAAGTATGACAGATAGACAGGAATGATAGGGAGACCATTTGGAAAATTGGAAATTGGGTTCATGTGAAATCTGAAGTAGAGCCACTATAGCCTAATGTGTGTATTTGGTTTTCAAACTTCCATACTAATGTAATGATCTGTTAACTGCCTTTTCTATTACTATATATATTCTCTGTATTGTAATAACGAAGCCTTCTACTCTCTTTGTTACTCAAGCCTACTGCTCTGTTCATTTTCAGCATAATTTCTTAATATAGTTTTTGGTGAGAAAATGTAATGAAAGACATTAGAAATCTTTTATGCAAACTGACGTTGCTATTGATTTGTTCATGCAGTGCTTTCTGTCACTAGGAAATGTGGTACATAAACTTTCAGAAGTTGATCTTGATTGGTTTGGACGATTGAAGCTAATTGATTGCATCTGCAGTCTTGTTTTACTCCATCCTGAAATTGGTCAGGTGATTTTTAAATTTTTCTTGCCAAGGGTAAATTTCCTAGGGCCTACCAGTCATGGATATAGTCTTAATGGCATGATAGAGCAAATAAACATAATGAAGAAATAGAAAACATGGAAGTGATATGAGGTGAAAGATATTAGCAATGGCATGCAAGCAATTCATGAGTTCAAGAAAATCAAAGAGGTTAATTACACTGCAGAGAGTGTTGGTGGTATATACCCTTTGGTCTTTTTAAAGGGATTTCTCATACTGTTTTGTTGAGGGATTGGATCCCTTACCCTCCTGACTGTTTAATCATCTACACTTTGTGAATGGGATTTTTGTGAAACACTGTTTCTTTCTACCTCTATTTCTCTCATTCGATTTGCTGATAACTTTTGTAATTAACTTATATTACTTTCGATTTCAATGCTTGTCAATCCATTACTTTTCTTGTTTTGACAGACTATGATAGAACGGTTGTTTTTGATGCTTAAAGATATGGACTATCGAGTTCGGTTATTCCTGGCAAGGAGGATTGATGTTCTTTTCCAGACATGGGATGGTCATGGAGAGCTTTTTCAGGACATTTGGTGGGTTGCACTTTAGATGATCCCAACTAGCTTAATTATATATAATATTAGTCATGCTGGTATTTTCAATAAATTGTCTTTCTTTGCAAGTGACTTTTTGGGAGTTTTGGGATTATAAAATTTTTGGGTAGTTGTTTGCTACTATCAATTAAATAATATGTGTGCATAAGTTGTAGTCACTCATTGAACCTTAATTAGTGCTCCCAAGGTCCCCATTTGTCCCCACCTGAGAAATTTCCTTTAAGGAGTTTCATTGTTATCATTTGGTTTTTGGTTGTTTTTCCAGTTTGAATTTTGGTGTTCAGATGGTTGTTTATTCCAAAGGAAAAGTCATCGATGCAAAGGAGGTGCTAGCTGCTGGTCCTCAGCCTCAACCTATAATGGAAACAGTTGTGATTACTCTTATGCATCTTGCTTTGCATAGTGAGAAGATTGAGTTAGAGGTAACCTATTGATTATGGCATTGACTTTTATTGTATTTTATGGGTAAGTAGTCACTTTGGTACCCAAAAGTGTAATTTACTGTCATTTAGATACCTAAAAGTGTTAAAATTTCAAACAGATATTTATAAGTCCAATTTGTCTTTTATTTTAGCCCTTTCATTAAAAAACTTTCGTAAAAGTTAATGTCTATGCCTACATGACACACTATTTGTTTATGTGACAATTAATGGTACACATGTAGATGACACGTGACAATTCGGTACATACATGATAGTTGTAGGTATACATATGGATGACGGTTGACAATACAATTATTGTCATTTTAATCACTAACTAGATTGTCACATTACGCCGTCAACTATCATGTATGCACTGGATTGCCATGTGTCATTCACTGTGCACCGTCAACTGCCATGTAGATAGATAGTGTGCCACGTGAACACAGACATTAAATCTAATGAAATTCTTTTAATGATAATATTAAAGTGACAAATAAATTGCACTTTCAGGGACTTTTTTGAAATTTATTACTTTTAGGATCTAACTGGCAGTGAATTACACACCTTTAGAGACCAAATGACAGTTCACCCTACCTTTTACTATTTTGTAACATCCCCTTTGCCCCTGGGAAATGTTATTCTGATGTATAATGCAAAATGTTCTGTATTTCCTTTTGTTTACCTGTATTTGCATATACATTCATATATATTATACAGAGCCCTTTGGGTATTTGGTGATCCTTGGTGCCATTATGCAGGCTGTTTTCATGATATGTGTGGTTTCTGCCATTGATCCTTATCATAGGTAAAAATATTTTTCCTTATCATGTTAAAACTTTCACTATAGCTTCTTATATTTTGCAGTTTCTTTTAGGGAGTTAGTCTGTGCGGTACTCAACAATCTTTCTAGAGAGCTTCAGTATATGACTAGAATGAAGGTAATCAGTGTTATGCAATGACTCTAGTTGAGATTGTAGTGGCCTATGCTTTGCCTCTATGTCTGCAGATGGGTATTACTAAATGTGCTTTATATCCAAAAGCTTAAATTTCTCCGTTCTGTTTACTGTACAAAAGACAATTTATTGTTTGGCACAAATTTAGCTATATTATTTTTTATGAATTTTTTTTAGATAAGTATAGCACAACTAGGGGGAGAAAAGGTATATGCTCCAAGATGGAAAAGGAGAAAAGAAGGAAAAATAAAGAATGAGTAAATTACACTGACAACGCTTGAGGTTTTTTCATACTGCACATAATTTACCTGCTTTTTTTAACGTTTACAACAACCTTCCTTATAGGGGTAAGGTAATGTTTTCAAACAATTAAAAGGGGTTAGTGTAATAATGTATAATGGGTGTTAGTATAATGTTTTTCAAACAATTAAAGGAGTTAATGTAGGAATAGAAAAAGAGGGGTATTGTGTGCAATTTGAAAAAATTTCAGTGGATGTCAGTGTAATTTACTCAAAGAATTAAGGAAGCCCTATGTTTGACACAAGGGGAGAGCCAAGGAATGAATTGATGGAAACAATGGTTTTGCATGTTTTGGATTTGCGTAGTACCATCAACCAACCACAGAAGCACGACCCATTTGCAATTGTGCAGTTTACAAGGGAGCCCTGAAATCTCAGTATAATTACAGAGCCTCTGATGCTCAGTTTCATAACAGAGCACTACAAGAGCACAGGAGCATTCACATGTTTGTTTTTGATCTGAGAGGATTGGATGCTATTCTTGGACTGCAGGGTGGAATTGGCTCAGTCATCATACTTCAGCCAACCGATTTACCCATTTATTAGTTAGTTCAGAGATTGGAGTTTGAGAGAGTCACAATTAGTTAGTTAGGAGTTGCCTATAAATAAGAGGGTTGGGAGGGAGAGGAGTTTTCGTTGGATTTTGAAATTCTTTAGGAGAGAACCAGTTTTCTTGAATACCTGGAGTGTAACACTATTTTCCATCAATAAATATCATTTTAGTCTATAATCTGTTCCAGTTTAATACTGTCTTCAACATTCAGTTGACTTGCGTGCATGTTTATACCATTATAGCCACATTCTAGTTGTGATATTTGTTCTTCCAAAATGATTTCATTTTGCACTCAAGATTCAAAAACCTTGTGAATAATGTTTTTTTCTTACTTTGAGTTTCTGTTATGCAGTACTTAGAAGAGCTTTTGGGATCAATTCTCTTTTGTTGGGTAGCTTGTGGTGTAAGCTTAGCTGCACTTGTTGAGGTAATATGTGCTTCTTATGTATAGTCCATGAAAATTTTACTAGATCTTGAATGAGGTGAAGTGCAGGGTAATACCTTGGTTTTGCTTTATCTACAATATGATAAAGCCTGTCGACAGTGGAAAAGCAATTTGTGTTACCAATATACAGAACATCAACAAGCTGGGGGTTATATTTTAAATTCCATTTGATAATAGAAAACAAAAGGATATTGGTTGGCTTTATGTTCTCAATATAAAATGTACATGAGCCTTGTCCTTCACCAAACAATGTTGGCTTTTAGGAGAGTTGGTGGTTGACATAATATCAAAGTCTTTATGGCTCAATGTTCAAGAGTTTTATCCTTGCCATCCTCATTTTCCAAGTAAAAAATTGTTGCTGTGTATTGTCATGCGTCATGTCTAATGTCCATAGTTTTAGACGAGTATCGTGTAATAAAATCATTCACAAGCCTTCATTGAACCACTGGAGATTTCAGGTGAGTTGGTCCTTGCAATGTATATATGCTGGTCATATCTTTGTTCAATCCTATTTTTGTTATGTTGCTTTGTCTTGCTCTTCTCCTTTTCAAGCTTTAGTTTTCTCTCCAATTTATCCTGTTATGTTATCTAATGTTACAAGATGCCCAATTGTTGTACAAGAAAAGGAGTGGATGGAGCAAATCCTTGCATGGTTTATTTTAATTAATAGATTGAATTGGCTTGAAAATTATCTTTGTGAATAATAAAATGAAATGCAATAAAAATTTCAAAGTCGGGGAACATAAATAAGGTGCCCAGGCAGAAATCAATTTGGTCAGACTGTCCAACTTAAAAGCTTAATTAGCCCTTTAAGTTGCTAAATTAAGATTAAGTATGCTGCTCTTAACTCATAACTTAGTTAAATACTGATCTTGGAGCAGTATATGGCTTTGCAATGGGAACTTGTGGAAACCCTGAACTTTTAAAAGCCCATTTGGTGGTGAGGATGAGGTAGATAAGTTAGGATAAACTATAGTTATCCATCCTGGATGGCAGTGCATAGTGGCCAGCCCCAAAAAACACTATTCCAAGATGACTGCCATAGTGAAATATTAGGCATGAGATATAAACAATTATGTTCTACATTTAACATTGCAAACAAATTTAAAAATAACCAAAATTAAAGACTTTTATGTTTCATTTTTTTGTTGTCACCTAAAAATTCAAAATTTCAAATATAATATATCTTAAACATTAAATAAAACTGATGGAATGGCTGGTGGCTTCAGAATGTTGCATAGGGAAGGGTGTGCTTTATAGTGAGTGTTGCTGGAATTTGCTGCTGGAGATGGGTGGGTGGGAGTTGCATATAACAAAGAGAAGGATGGGTGGGTATCACAAAGTGACTATGTTGCCCAGAAGAGAGAAGGGTGGAATAGGGAATATTTAGGGTTTTTTAAGTTCTGAAAGGGGTGGGGAATCTCAACTTTTTCCCCTCTCCCCAAAAAAATCCCTAAGACAATGTTGCTTAGGGGGTAAAATTGGGTTTCTGAAAAGAATCCCAGTTGCGCAGCATTATAGCACTGCCTTGATTCTGGCTGCGATTGCACCTTTGTTACGGCTTCTAGTAAAAAATGCTCTGCTATGCAAAACCTGCGCCTGCCTATTGCTATAATGCACTATCGATTATTATGGAAAACCTATCCTATCCTATCTTCGTCTACTTTTTGATGAGCCAATAGGATCAAATAAGCTTATCCTCGCTTGCCCTATTAGTTCAAAAGTTTTGTTGGGGGAGCTAGGTTAGTAACTAGTTGGATAGAATAGAATTTTTTTCCCCTTCTCAACCTTGTCGTCACACTATGCATTATTCACTTGATTTTCGCCACTTGCCTTGACACTCCCCAAGGCCACAACCACCTCTACTGCCTGCCACCACTACTGCTAACAACACCAGCCCTTCATCTACCACCATCTTTCATAAGGGTAATTTTGTTGGTTATTGATGTGAATCTGACAAGGTCCACATCAGTTATATACAATTTTTAATATCATTCATTGGATAGACTAAGAGCTTACTTGACATATCATATCATTTCTGATTCTGATCCTCCTTTCCTATTGTATCTTAACAATTGAACATAACCTGAACCAGATAATACAATGCTACTTGCATATATGTTGCTCTAGATTTAATGTTGTTTATTATATTTATAGCCGGTAGTAGTTACTGTTTTGTAAAGCTTGCAATGCAAGCTAGTCAGTTAGAAGAGTCAATTGTATAGCTTGCTCAACAAGCTAGTTAGTTAAGGATTCACTACTGTCTTTGTATCAAAGTCTAATGACTGAGTAAAAATGAATAAAACATGTTGAGGATCCCACATCAGCTAATATGGTAAAAATAATGTATATAAGTGGGAGATAATTCTCAACTTATGAGCTAACTTTTGAGGTTGAGTTAGACCCATAACCCACATTTCTAAGATGATATTAGAGTCTATCCTAACAATTTGTTATTGGACCTATCAGACCACTATTGAATCATGCATAAATATTCAGTCTTATAAACTTCACGTCTTGAGATGTCAGTCCTTAGTCTTGAGATGTCTAGTCCTTGATGTAAGAGGGTGTGTGGAAGATCCCACATTGACTAGTGATATTGTCAAAATAAAATTTCACGCCTCGAGATGTTTAGTCCTTTATGTGTGGGGGTGTGTTGAAGATCCCACATTGACTAGTGATATGAACAAAATAGTGTATATAAGTGGGGGGTAATCCTCATCTTATGAGTTATCTTTTGAGGTTGAATTAGGCTCATAACCCACATTTGTAAGAAAACTCAATGTTAAATTTTCTCTACTTCTAAACTTTTCTAATTTGGTATCAAGAGCCGTTGATCCTAATGGCTTTTTCTTCCCCTTTGCCACCACCAACTCCACCTTTTTCCACTGGATCTATCTCTACTCCGGTTCCATTTTTCCGTTCTCTCTCGGAGAAACTCATGAGAAGAATTTCCCGCTATGGCTACAATAGGTTGAACCAATCATCAAAGCACACAAACTCCATCGATTTCTCGTAGCATTGGGGATTTCGCTTCATTGTTCTTCTTCTTCATATAGGTGATGTTGGAATTCTCAATCTAGCATATAGTTTCTGGGAGCAACAAGACCAAATGTTACTCTCATGGTTTTAATCGTCAATTTCTTCATTAGTTTTCTGAATATTTCTTGGATGTGTACATTCCTATGAACTTTGGGAGCGAATTCACGATCACTTTTAGAAGCAAACACATGCCCAAGTATGATAGTTGTGATTTGCGTTAGGAACCCTAATTCTCAATGATTTGGCAATTTCAGATTGCTTTCTTTGAGTAAAAACAATCGATGATAACCAGTTTCACTTCAAGAACGCATTGATGTGATTCTTGAAGGTCTATTTGAAGAATATGGTTCAATCATGTATGTTATTGAAAGTAAATTCGATACACCGCCAATTGAAGAAGTTGAGGCACTTCATCTAGCTCACAAAATGCACCAACAGAAGTTTTGAAAGAAGATTCTCATTGTATCTAGCAATGTTAACCTTACACATACATTTGATTCCAAGAATCCTTCGCTGAAGAAGCCACTTGATTTGTCTCAGCCTCAAGTTATCCTCACACAAGAACAATCTTCAGATGATTTACTAGACTACTCTTCTCCATCTAGCCATGGTCGTCGAACTTGTGGTGGCTGTGGCGGTTGTTCCTCTGTCCAATGCCAGGTTTGCTTGACATATAGCTTCATTTTGCTATCATTGATTCAACCCAAACTATCAACCTCAGTTCACACCTAATATGTTAACTCCTCCTTTCCAACTCAACCAAGACCTCATTACCAACCTAATACTTGGCTGCCCACAGCCTCTTCATCATATACCTACATTCATCCTCAGCCTAATCCTTCCAATCCTTCTCCAAGTGCTACGGTTACATTCATTCACCTGTTACTGCATCCTGGTTTCCTGATTCTGGTGCATCATTTCATGTGGCTCCTGATACTCAAAATATTCAACAGCTGTCTCACTTTGAAGGACCAGGTCAAATCTACATTGGAAATGGTTGAGGTTTGACTATCACATCTTCTGGTTCCTTTTCTTAAGTCTCCTGTTAATCCAAACTTCACATTTGTTTTGGATATTCTTCTACATGTTCCTTCTATTACAAAATCTCATCAATGTTAGCAAGTTTGCTAAAGATAATTCAGTTTATTTTGAATTTCATTGTGATGTCTGCTTTGTTAAATCTCAGGATAATGGTCAAATTCTTCTTCAAGGTCGTGTTAGTCTGGAAGGACTCTACCAGTTTTCCAACATCTCACTACAACCTTCTTCCATCCAGTCATCATGTTTTCTTTCTGATTCTTGTAAAAACAATGCTGCTAGTACTACTGTATCACCCAGTTCTCAGTATCCGTGACATTTGAGACTAGGCCATCCTAATCATCATGTATTGAAACTTGTTTTACAACATTGTAAAATACCTCACTTGAATAAAGAACTTTTGTAGTTTTGGTCAACTTGTTGTATGGGTAAAGCTCATCATCTTTATGCTTCTTCTCAAACTACATATAATTCTCCTTTAGAACTGATTTACTGCTATCTGTGGGGACTATCTCCTATTTCTTTCATTCGAGGTTACCATTATTAAATTACATTTGTTGACGCATATTTGCGATACACTTGGATCTATTTTTTGCACAACAAATTTGATGCATTTTCTATTTTTAAACAGTTTAAAACAATGGCTGAGTTACAACTTGGACACTCTTCAAAAATCCTTCAAACTGATTGGGGTGGTGAATTTCGCTCTTCTACTAGACTTTTGAATGATTTGGGAGTTATTCACAGATTTATTTGTCCTCATACTCATCACCAAAATGGTGTGGTGGAATGTAAACATAGACATCTTGTTGAGTTAGGACTCACAATTTTAAGCCATGCATCAATGCCTCTTCAATATTGGGATTATGCATTTTCCACAGCTGTATATCTCATCAAAATTATCTACTACCTCTCAGCTTTGACAATCCTCTAGATAAATTGTTTAAACAAGCACCTGATTTTCACTTTTTATGTGCTTTTGGTTGTTCTTGCTTTCCCCTACTTTGTCCTTATAATTCTCATCAAATGGAATTTCGATCTCATGAGTGTGCGTATTCTCCTTCTCATAAAGGATATTGCTGTCTATCTCCTACTGGATGTGTTTTTATCTCAAAAGATGTTATATTCAATGAATCAAGGTTTCCTTATACAGAGTTATTTTCCACCACCACTCAGTCATCACCTACGGTCTGTGATTTATTTTCATCACAAATACCTCTCTATACCCTCTCCACAGGTGGCTGTTCCCAGTTCTTCTCCTTCTAACACAATGTCCAGTCCTCCTACTTCTGTTGAATCTCAACCTGTCATTCCATCCACAACTTCACCATAATCATCTGATCCTTTGCCAGTTCTGTCTGTACCACTTAATACTCACCCTATGCAAACTTGTTCCAAGTCTGGCATTACCCTACCTCGTCTGCATCCGAGTATATTTTTGACTCATGCTGAACCTCGTACTGTTAAACAAGCTTTATCTGATCCTAATTGGTTTGCTGCTGTACAAACTGAATTTGAAGCATTACAGTGCAATAATACCTGGTCATTGGTTCCTTTGCCATCTAATTGTCAACCCATTGGTTGTAAAGGGATATTTAAAGTCAAATAAAATCCTGATGGCACTGTGAATAAAAACAAGGCATGTCTTCTTGCAAAAGGATTTCATCAAAGGCATGGTATTGATTTTACAGAAACATTTTCACCAGTTATCAAACCTGCAACCATTGATGTTATCCTTACTCTATCTCTTTCAAAGCACTGCACTCTTCAACTGCTTGATATTAATAATGCCTTTCTCAATGGTCTTCTTAATGAAGAAGTATATATGCAGCAACCTCCTGGTTTTCAATCAAGTGATCACTCTTTAGTCTGTAAACTTCATAAGTCTTTATATGGACTTAAACAAGCTCCTCGACAGTGGTTTGACAGGTTGCGACTTACACTGATCCAATTTGGTTTTGCCAACAGCAAATGTGATCCTTCTCTTTTCATTTACCAACAACAAAGGGTGCTGGTATATCTTCTTGTTTATGTTGATGATATAATCATAACTAGGAGCTCTTCACAGCTTGTAAATTCACTTATTCAGCTGCTGAATTCTGTGTTTAGCCTTAAACAACTGGGCAATATGATTATTTCCTTGGTATTGAAGTGAAAAGATAGTCTGATGATTCTCTTTTGCTGACACAAAGTTTATCCATGATCTGTTATCTCAAACGAGTATGTTAGATGCCAAACTCATTGCTACACTAATGTTTCTAGCTGCAAGTTGTCCATGTTAGAGATATTTCTTTCTTATGATGTAATATTTGTTTTACCTTCTAGAGTAGGTTTCTCTTTCAGTTAGTTAGTTATGACTGGCTATTACCAGTCTTCTCTTTCTGTATAAATATTAGTTTGTACTTCGAAGTTAGTGGCTTTTGTAATGATTCAGTTCAGTAATAAACACAGTTTAGTTAATCACAGTCTGAGACTGGATCTGCTTCCTTTTGTGATCCTACATTGTATCATTCTGTAGTTGGTGCCCTACAGTACATCGCTATCACTCACCCTGAGTTGAGTTTTGCTGTTAATAAAGTCTGCCAATATATGGCAGCTCCTCTGGAACCTCACTGGATTGCTGTTAAGCGTATTCTTTGATACTTGAAGGGTCATGGGTTACTGTTTACTTCACCTTCTTTGAATCAACCCCTAATTCTTTGTGCTTATTGTGATGCTGATTGGGCAGCAGATCAAGATGATTGTCGTTCTATTTAAGGCACTGCTGTGTTCCTGGGTCCTAATTTGGTGTCCTGGCAGTCAAAGAAACAAACAGTAGTTGCGCGCTCCTGCACTGAGGCTGAGCATCACAGTATAGCTCAAGTTACTGCAGATTTATTGTGGGTTCAGACTCTTTTAAAGGAGTTAGGTGTTCAATTTCACACTCTAGTGATCTTCTGTGATAATCAGAGTGCAGTTTCTCTGGCTCACAATCCAGTGCTACATACCTGAACAAAACACATTGAAATAGATCTCTTTTTTGTGAGAGAAAGAGTTCTTGCCAAGCAACTTAAGGTTCTTCACGTTCCAGGCTGTGATCAGTGGGCTGATTCTCTTACTAAACCTCTCTCTGCTGAGAGGTTTCTGTTTCTTAGGCCAAGCTCAATGTTGTTGGTCCTCCTTTGGTCTCCCAACCCCCTTGAGCTTGTGGGGAGGTGTATAAGTATAATCAGTAGTAGTTGCTATTTGTAAAGCTTGCAATGCAAGCTAGTCAGTTAGAAGAGTCAGTTGTATAGCTTGCTCGGCAAGCTATTTAGTTAATGATTTACAGTACAAATACTGTCTCTGTATCAAAGTCTGATGACTGAGTAAAAATAAGTAAAACACTATCTGAAATTTTTTATCTCCTTCTAAACTTATCTAATTTTTATCATGTGCCATGTCATCTTATTTATTTCTTGTCAAGCATATTTTTGCAAGCCCTCCTTATTCATTCCCTGAATAGAGACAAGCTTCTTCTTGATAACTCTGGAAATCTAAATATTTTTAAGTTTTTATTTGGATAGTGATAGTTTTTTGCTGTACTCTGATGAACTTTCACTTTGCCATAAATAAATAATTTTCTGCTTTGCAGACAAGGCACCTTTTCTTACCTGATGCAGAACCTGGTCATTTCCTTCAATATTGTTGTCCATGGCTACTTCCTGCTCTTCTTATCAATGAAAACAGTTCGGATCTCAATTGGGTTGCCAAAGTATGAGCCGTTTCTGTAATTGATGATATATTTGATATTATTAATGAAGTTTCTAGTTTCATCCTTTAGAAATAAAGAGAAAGGTATTGCCATGGGAAATGATTAGGCTTAATTGCATTTTCTGCCCCTAAAGTTTTACAATGTTGCGAATTTTACCCCCAAGTTTGTTTGTGATTTTTGCCTCCTAATGTACAAAATATTACGAATTTTACCCCTATGTAAAAAAATTGCCACAATGAGTGAAAAAATTCTCACAAAATTGTCTTAATTGTGACGGTTTAAAGGAAAAACTGTAACAAAATGTCTTCATTGTGGCAATTTTTCTACTTGGAGGCAAAATTCACAATGCTTTGTAAATTGAGGGCAAAAAGTTGCAAAAAATTTTTTGGGGC